>JAUCBJ010003477.1:0-47199 GCA_032718475.1 Nemertoderma westbladi | reverse complement strand
CTAAATAAATTTCTTCATTACGAGCCATACGTACAGCCTCGTCAAACGTTTGCGGATGGCTGTTTCTAATCCTAAAAGCCAAATCAGAGGGTATGCCTCTGTAAAAAACTGTAAGTAATAACCGATCTCGTTGCGCACCATTCATATCTACCCAGGCTTGCTGTCCCCATTTCTGGAGTTTATCTACATACTCCTCTATAGTTTCATTTATTCCAAGCCTACAATCTAACAGCTTACTACATATAACATCGGGGGGTAAAGGCCTAAATCTAGCTCGCAGAGCGGCTACTACGCTATCAAAATCGATTTGTTGTTCAGTAGGTAATTCTTCTATTACGCGAGCCGCGGTACCTGACACATAAACGGAAGCAACCCTTCCCATCATCACGTAATTCCATCTTCGAAGACGTCCCAATCGCTGTAATGCACTAACCCAGGAATCAACATCTCCACGCCCGTCGAATATTTCCGGTTCCTTCCTGATATCCGCCATTAACGGTGCGTCGCGTTCAAGCTGTATACAGGTATCGGTACCTTGCTGCTCTCTATTAGGATGTATGTAACGGTCCCCTTCTCCTGGTACCGGTACTGCAGGAAACCGATTCCTACCGTGAGACTGCGTTTCAGAATATCTAGGACGGTCGCAACCGGAACCAGGAACGACAACCGCCGGACTATTTAAGTTTATGTCCGTCCAACTTGATTCTTCTCTCGGACCGACGGCTATTTGCGTTTGGTCAGACCCTCCGCATCTACTACCGGTACTATCGCTATCGTTCTCGAATCCAAAAACGTCTGTCATACCCTGACTCGCTGACTGTCTGAATGCTTGATATTACCGGTACCTACCGGTACAAGTCCAAAGTCAGCCAGTTTACCGATAGCGATAACCAACAATCGATTATCTACGCCCAACGGTCTGACGGTACAAGTAACAAGTCTATAACCAGCAGCAGCAACCAGGAAGAAAAAAAATCCTCCCGGACGAGCCCCCAAATGTGAAAGCTGGATAACAGGATAAGGTCAAACCCGGGTTCCGTGGCAATCTACCACTTAGTTTTTCTGGTTTCCCTGAAGAAAATCTGCCGTTAACTGGCAGGCTGGCTAAAACGATTAGTTTGTTAGTTCATCTAATCAAAACAGATAAATCAAAATACTGAAATACATCTGTACATACGTCAGACAGTCAGATGTCAGACATCCAAAAAGAAACACGAATCTAAACTACTACTGTAGGTACTGTATTGTACTGACCATATCTTGATATCTTCCTTACTAACCGGTATTATCCTACCTATCTATCCCTCTTTGTTGTCCTCCAATCAGCGGTCAGGATTATTCTAGGGCAATTTTGTTGTTTCCTGTAAACTTCCCTAGATGGCGTTATATTATTTATAACGTTTTTTGTAATTTGATATTGTTGTGTTTCATATTTTGTATGTCCTTGCTGCTGATCACCACACAAGCACGTTAAGTAAAAACCTTACCGGTAGGTATGTCAGTGCCAAAGTATGTAAAAAACTACAAAGCAACAAGACCTACGGTTATCGTTCATATGCGTACCTCTGGCAAAAGAAGCAGGTTACAGTGGTGGTGTTTTCTAACCAAAACAATAAACTAATCTCCATTACTTAATTCACGGAAAGGAGCAGGTTACAGTGGTGGGCTTTTCTAACCAAAACAATAAACAATATATCAATAACATAGTCTTATTTTTGCAATACGAAAATACCAGAGGTACGCATATGAATTATAACTAGACCTACAGACCTAGACTTTGCATGCAATTAGTGATCAGCTGACGGCAGCCAGCTGATCGGTAGGTTTCGCCCCGCACTGCCGCAACTGAATAAGGCATTCTCAGGAGGCCAAGCCAGGAAATGTAGAGATAGATTCCCAAAGGGGGACGGAACAGGTAACGAAATGAAGATATGTCTGTAGAAGACACGGTAAACTTCAAAGAATGTCCTCTCAGTAGTACATAGCTAGTAGTTCACAAACATAATTGGTTTGGCTTGCATAGACTGATAGACCCGACCCACCAAATACAACAGCAATATACTTTACAAATAGGCCCATGCTTTACCATTACATAGGTTGTTAGCCCCTCCCGCCTACATGGAGCGCGCCCTTGGAAAGGTTTACAGCGATTTTATATTGGGGATGATGGTATGGAGGGAGATGGAAGTTGTGAATGTTGATTCCGCTTGGGGTTAGCGAGCGAGTGATGGCGGCCCTTGTATGTTTTATTGTAACCATAAATTAATGGTAAATCTAAAAAAATTAATTTTTACAATTTTTTTTATAAATTTTACTCTTTTTATTTTCTTTCTCAAAAAATCTATGGTGCGCGGAGCCACGCGCCCCTATTGTGGATCCGCGCCTGTGATGAACAACGAAACTGTGCGACTTAACGCCGTAAGGTTAAATGTTTACTTAAATGGTGTAAATACGATGACGCACCAAAAACATCCTTGAACCTTGACTCCCCTTTCGGTGATGATACTGTAGTACATCGGATAGTTATAAAACCCGAAAATATCGACAAAGGCGAAATTATCAACGACAGTATCGAAATTATAAAACAATCTTAAAAATCTCGCTTTCCAGTGAGATCGGTATTATTAGAAGGCACACCTTACATTTTTTAATTAATAAAATCCGATAATTTCGCCCCATTTTCGCCCTTAAAAGAAATTTAATACCAAATACTGTCTGCTAGTTGGTTGTTGGGTGTTGACCAAATGGCGCCTTGGATGAATCAATTCAGCATCAGCCTGTCAACTGCAGAACTGATCATCAGTCAGTCAGTGTTAAAGCTGGCTTTAAACAAACCTTCCCCTCAAACCAGTACCCTGAGTGAGCGAAAATGAAAACACGAAAATTGAAATAGACTCAATGATAGAAACAGCAGCCTGCTGGTGCCCATGAGGTCCTAGTAACGAACCTGCCTATTAATAGGCCAGGGTAGTTCTTGTCAAGAGTTGAGCCGTTCAAAAACACGATGTGGTTGTGTATCTCATAATAATATCTCATAAGCTCAAGCAGGTACGCAAAAAAATTAATAACAAACTCTACATAAATTTTGGTTGCGCACAAGACTGTATATTTTTTGTGGCGTTTCGATTACGGGGTCACTGAAAAATAGCGGTTTTGAAAATTTAAAGTCGAATTTCATTGATTTCAACTCGTACAACTTTTTTATTTGGGCTATTCAGTCATTAGAGCAACATATTTGAGCCTCAGAATCTTTTGGAATATCGCCAATCTTGCACAGAACGTCGCCAAAATTTGTTAGTCCTGCAAAAAAACGTACAAATTCGTCTAAAAGAGTAAATTATTGGTTGCAGAATAATATGATTCAATTAGAAAAGCCAGCAAGCTGGCTATAAGGAGACCGTCCATAGACAAACGTAGTGTAGTTAGTTGGGTCCCTCCTCATTCATTATCATCAACCTATAAAACATTGGAACGGCCTAGTGCTTACAATTCAATCAGCTGGCCTCCCACCTAACATAGCAATAGCTATTCAGCTGTCGGGGTAATACAAACTACAAACTAACAGTTGATGTTTGATTTCTGTCTGTGATAGAGTGAGACAGTAATACATTTAGAAAGTAATACTTCTGTGCAGTTTGGGGCCTATCCATTCAATCAATAGTTTAGTTTTAAAGTGTGAACTAATAATGTAATTTTAATCGAGTTCAGGATATTAAATGAAAGTAAATACACTTCTTGTTTACTAATAACTTATGTTAACTAATACATTTTTTGTTTATAACCGCGCCATTTACATGAATTATGGTTTATTAGGAAACCATGTAAAACATTATACATTATAAAGGCACAGGTGGAAGGAAGACTAGAGTACCAGCCAGTGCACATAACAGTTTATGGCATACATGTAGTATCAATATTCAACAATTTAATTCGAGTGATATTATTGATCGTTTTAAATGATTTTTGCCATGCTCAATTATTTCGATTGATATTATTGGTCGTTTTAAATAATTGTTTTCAACTTATTATTTCGCTTGATATTATTGGTCGTTTAAATAATGTTTCAAAACTGCATTATTTTGCTTAATATTATAGGTTGATTTAAAACATGTCTGTTGAAATATTTTGCTTGATATTTAATTATTTCAACCGATAATTATAGGTAGTTTTAAAGGATGAGACAGTGAATTATTTAGACCTATAATTATATGTTGTATTAAATGTAAACAGCTGACAGTGAATTATTTCCACCTATAATATAAGCGCAATAATTTTTATTGTCCGTTTAAATCATTTTTTTGTCCTTTTTATTGACTTTTTATGTCCTCCAGAAATCTACCGATAGGTTCCATGCTACCGGTTTCTCTACTGCTGTTCTCTCAGGCTATCAGTACCGGTATTCGTTTTTTTTTACTTTTTATGTCCTCCAGAAATTTACCGTTAGGTTCCATGCTACCGGTTTCTCTACTGCTGTTCTCTCAGGCTATCAGTACCGGTATTAGTATATAGAGCACTATTTTGCAGTATTGCATGTACAGATGTAGGTATAAAGCAGGTATTTTAGGTATTTTAGTACCGGTACCGGCACCGGTACTGCTGTAGGCCTACTGTGTAGCCTACCATTTAAATACGGTACTGGTAGGCGTAGGCCTACCGGCTGACCGGTTGTTTTGGTTAGAAAATCCCGCCTCTGTAACCTGCTACTTTCCCTGATTTGGTTTTGATTAGAAAGGCCCGCCTCTGTAACCTGCTCCTTTCCTTCATTTTGTAAAGTGACTGTTTATTGTTTTGGTTAGAAAATCCCGCCTCTGTAACCTGCCCCTTTCCCTCAATTAGTTAAGTGATCGTTTATTGTTTTGGTTAGGAAATCCCGCCTCTGTAACCTGCTCCTTTCTCTCAATTGGTAATGTTATCGTATATTGTTTTGGTTAGAAAATCCCGTCTCTGTAACCTGCTCCTTTCCCTGTTTGGTAAAGTGACTGTTTATTGTTTTGGTTAGAAAATCCCGCCTCTGTAACCTGCTCCTTTCTCTCAATTGGTAATGTTATCGTTTATTGTTTCGGTTAGAAAATCCCGTCTCTGTAACCTGCTCCTTTCCCGGATTTGGTAAAGTGACTGTTTATTGTTTTGGTTAGAAAATCCCGCCTCTGTAACCCGCTCCTTTCCCTCAATTAGTTAAATGATCGTTTATTGTTTTGGTTAGAAAGGCCCGCCTCTGTAACCTGCTCCTTTCCTTCATTTGGTAAAGTGACTGTTTATTGTTTTGGTTAGAAAATCCGGCCTTAACCTGCTCCTTTCTATCAATTGGTAATTGTTTTTGCCTATAAAATGAGTGTTTTGCTACGTCATGTGGTAATCGATTATCGACAACAACCACAAACTATTAAATTTAGAGTCTTTTACCACAGGCGCATATTGAAATCTATCCCATAGTCTATAAATCATGGAATCATGGAATGTTTTGGCACAGGCATAGTGAAACCAACTGTCCGACAGACCAGAAATCAACAAATTTTGAATGTTTTGGCATAGGCATGTTGAAATTAACTGTCTGACAGTCCAGAAATCAGCAGTCTGACAGTTTGAAGAAATACATACATAAAAAGTCATTAAAAGGACAACAAAAGTAATTAAAGGGACAACAAAAGTCATTATGCACAATTCGTAAAAAAAGGAGGGCAAAAAAAAAGTCAAATATATATATATTGAAGATACGCCCCCAATCGGGGCAAATTGGGTAAGCCAGGTAAATTTATAAAAGCACAGCACATAATTTTCAATAGATTTAAATAAAACAATTCTAAAATTAAATATAGCTAAAAATAAAGTTATGAGTGGTGGAAGTGAGATGTATTTACAACGATAGTTGAGATAGCGATGGGCACGTGGGGCAAACCAGAGCGTGGTAGCGGTCTTTGGCAGACCCGTCGCAGTACCGGCATGCGCAGCCGTCGGATAGGTCGTGGAAGGGGACTGAGTTCCTGCACAGTTTATGGTGGAAACCGTGCGAGGTTGACCTCGTTATGAGATGGCGGTTTCGCTGGCCAGGCAATTTCCAGCCAGAAGATGAGAACCCGGGACCGAGTGCGTAACCAGCCGCGATGAAGTTAGCCTCCCGCTCCTCCCTGAAGTTAGAGTATAGAGCGAGAGAGTTAGTATCGAAAATATTTGGATGCATCTTGCAAATGACTTCCACCAATGACTTCTCGCCGATCAGTTTGAGGGCCATCGTGGAGGAGGCAGAGGTGTGCAAGTTTAGCATTTTCTTAATAAATGTTGTTTTTATCTTGTCTATATCATTTAGTTGCGGGAGTTTAAGGAAAGGAGCAATCTCAGGTAGTGCATATAATATCATTGGGGCAATTTTCATGTTGAAATCCGTAAACCGGTTTCTACAGATAAGAGAGGTAAATTATTTATTGAGTCAATTACACTGTACGATTTCTTCTTTTTTTATTTGATATGTTCGTTCACTGAAGCATAGAGAAGGCTGGAGGATTACACCTAGATATTCGTATTTATTTGTCACGATGACATACAGTGTAAGTGAATACCAGCATAAGTGAATTTGTCATTCAGTGCTAGACGGCCGCCTTTCCTAACTTTTATGATTTTTGTTTTGGTGAGGTTTACTTCCATGCCATTAACAATGCACCACTGATGAAGAACATCTAAGCCCTATTGAATGTCTTCCCGTGTTGAAGAGTAAAATACAAGGTCGTCTGCAAAGAAAATGAACTTAATATTTGCTGCTACTTGACGCAAAATGAAGGCGAGGTCTGCGATGAGGATCAGGAAACATGTGGGGCTGAAGCAGTCACCCTGGAGCACACCCCGGAGTTGGTGTATAATATTTGATAATTTTACTCCATCGAAGACGCGAATATTATTATCCAATAATGCCCGTATCAAGTTATATAACTTTCCTTTTATACCAGCTGCGTGGATTTTGGATAGGAGTTTGATTCGACAAACCATATCAAAAGCTTTGCGAAAGTCAGCGAACGCAGCATAAAGCACGCGTTCGTTTTTGTTGGTTGAGTTTAAGCGTGTGGAGATATCCTTTAGAAGATTTCGCAGAGCGTTAATAGTCGATTTCCCAGGGGAAAATCCATATTGTTCCGGTGGTATAGGACAATAAAAGGACATAAAAAATCACTGCCTAATATAAGTCGTATTAAATGTACATAGCTATTACATCAGCTGATCTCTTGCAGTCTTGATGATTAACTTATCTGCTTCTATACATGCTTCACTTATCGTACCGGTACCACTGTATAATACGTCGAAATATTCACTGTCAGCTGATCAGATTTAATACGACATACTGTATAATTATACATCGAAATAATTCCCTGTCTCATTTAAAACTACCTATAATTATCGGTTGAAATAATTAAATATCAAGCAAAATAATTCAACAGACATGTTTTAAATCAACCTACTGTATAATATTAAGCAAAATAATGCATTTTTGAAACATTATTTAAAACGACCAATAATATTAATCGAAATAAGTCAGCATGGCAAAAATCATTTAAAACGATCAATGATATCACTCGTATTAAATTATTGAATATTGATACTAAATGAAATGTATATGTAATACATAGTTAGCAGTTACCAGAACCAACAAGAAAGCGCCCTTTTAGACGCACAGCCCACCCACCACTCACATATCAGAATACTTCCCATTGAATGATTGACATTTCATAACGGTAGTCGGCTAGCTTTGATGAGCGCCGCTGTCCCATAAGGCTAATGTAAAAATACTCTCTCTTGGAGGACGATTTTCTGAGTAGATACACTCGGAACCAAATGTCCCAATGTGGGTCCAGGGGAATGGATAATTAAATTAGTACTGTAGTAGCTTACTGGGCCCACATGAGTACCAGCAGCTGGTGTTTCTATTGTTTAGTTGATGGCAATTTTCGTGTTTTCATTTTCGCTCACTCAGGGTACTGGTTTGAGGGGCAAGTTCGTTTAAAGCCAGCTTGCTGGCTTTCTATTCTACTGTAGTAAGCTACTACTATTGATTGAATGGATAGGCCCAAACTGCAGAGAAGTATATTACTTGCCAAATTTATTACTACAGTATCTCACTCTAACCCAGACAGTAATCATACATCAACTATAAGTTTGTATAATGTATTACCCCGCCAGCTGAATAGCTCTTCCCAGTGAATCCTATGGGAATATCTACAGTATAAGGTTACTCACTGCTATGTTAGGTGGGAGGCTGATGAATTTTAAGCACAGGGCCGTTCAAATGTTGTATAGGTTAATAATACTGAATGGTGAGGGTGAAGGACCCAACTACACTACGTTTGTCTAAGAGTCTCCTTATAGCCAGCTTGATGGCTTTTCGAGTTGAATCATAATATTCTGCAACCCATAATTTACTCTTTTAGAGGGATTTATGCGTTTTTTTTGCCAGAACTAACAAATTTTGGCGACGTTCTATGCGAGATTGGCGATATTTGAAAAGATTCTGAGGCTCAAATATGTTGCTCAGATGACTGAATACCCCAAATAAAAAAGTTGGTGCATACTCGACGAGTTGAAATCAGTGAAATTCGACTTTAAATTTTCAAAATGGCTATTTTTCAGTGAACCCTTGGTCGAAACGCCACAAAAAATATAGTCTTCTGCGCAACCAAAATTTATGTAGAGTTTGGTTTTAAAATTTTTGCGTACCTGCTTGAGTTTTTGAGATATTGGATGGTTATACAATATACATACTACAAACACATCGTGTATTGAACGGCTCAACTCTTGACATGAACTACCCTGCCTTATTAATTAATAGGCAGGTTTGTTATAATTAACTTAAAATTTTCGTTGAGACATTGTAAAAGCTTTTGCTGAATTGTCCGGTTATTTTTCCTTATTTTTCCCGTAAAATACTCTGTAGTTGGTTTACCAGGCATAAAAAGGCCGTGTCCTTGCTGTACTGGTGTTTTAGCGGACATAAAAGCTATTTCTTCTGTATTTGTACTTTAGAGGACATAATCCGTAATTCCGTCACGTAAAAGCTCGATACTCTTGAAAACAGTGTCGCTACCATGACGACGGCTAGCAGCTGATATTGCCACGTCGACGTTTCTTTGTTTCTTTGTTCTCTCGTTGTTCAGGTTGACCAATCAGAGCGTTTGTTGTCTCTGTGTTAGAGGTGTATACAGAAACTCAGTAGTTCAGTGTTATGTTTTGCCCAGAGCCTAAGAACCGGCTTTTGGCACCTCCGTGTTTTCAGTTTTTAGTCCTACACTAGTAGGCTTAATTATAAGGACATATATCCGTTATCTGCATATTGCATACTGATGTCTGCATACTGCATACTGCAGTACTGCATACACTGCATACTGTGTAACACTGTGCATACCTTGATATTGTTATACTGCTATTTACTGTCAGTTCTTCATAATATGGTTGATGAATTATTATATTTGGAATAACGACAAATAACCCCGAAAACCCAATATTCTTGATATACCGAAGGTAAGAGAGAAAGGTTACAGATAAATGATTGCGACCTATGTTGAGTGGTTTGAAGTGAATCTAATGTTATTTGATAGACCCTACATGATTCGGTCCGTGTTCCTTTTATATGTGACTAAAATCAGTGAAGATCGGCAGATCAGTGTGCAGTATTGTGCAGCATTGTGTATGAGTGAGACTGATAACGAAGCATTTCCTAAAGAATGCGCCATATATGTGAATTGTAACTAAGCCATATCGTTGTGAGTAGTTTAAGTCATAACTCTGTTTATATAGATAGAGCGCCACGTCCTAAAGGAACTGTTAATATTCCCCGAAGGTGAATAATATTGTCAGAGATTATATAATACTGTCAGTCGAATAATACATTAGGCTTACATAGCAATAAAATTAAGCCGTCGAACCCAATCTCCCGGGTATATCCAGCGGGTGAATGATCGCGCACAGATTGGTTTCGACTAGTGTAGTGAATCAAATACTTGTCATAGGTTAAAAGTGATTTATTATCTAAAAGACATCCTAATTTGGCGGGTTAAACTGCCAAAGGTCTAAAAGCGCGAACAATAATGGATATAGCTTCTTTATTGCAGTAAGCAATAAAGTTGAAAGTACCGGTCAACCGGTAAACCTGAACGGTCCATCTGTAGGTCCGTAGGCCTAACTGTCCTAACCGGTACTTCCCGTATAAGTACATTAGTATTATTCGATTTGATTGTTGTATACCGGTAGGCTGTTTAAGAGATTAGGGACTGTACACCCCTTGTTTCTTTTGGAGCTTACTTATTTCTGTCAAGTTTTATTTGTTTGTAGGCCAGTATTGAACAGAAGGCGTGTAAGCCTGATCAGATTGTACAGACAATTTGTAGGCTGAGCTGTTGTCTGATTGTTGTTAAGTCTGAACGGATTGCAGTGTGTGTAGATCATCTGTCCGATAAAGAACGGTTAGGAAGTAGGGGCAGCGAATGCTGTAAGGTAAACCCCCAATTAAAGAATAAGTCGTACTACTGGGTTAGAACGCATACTACCTAATTATTTCAGAGTCTGCATGTCCTGTAGTTTATTTAGGCTTGAGAGTAGTCTGCCATCGTTGAGTATGTACTTTGTTGGTGTAAGTCTGTACGGGTAGCGTATAATATTTATTTGGATAATTTGTAGGCTGGATAGTTGTCTGGCTGTTATTAGGTCTGAACGGATTGCAGCGTGTGTAGATCACTTGTCCGATAAAGAACGGTTAGGAAGTAGGGGCAGCGAATGCTGTAAGGTAAACCCCCAATTAAAGAATAAGTCGTACTACTGGGTTAGAACGCATACTGCCTAATCATTTCGGAGTCTGCATATACCGTAGTTTGTTTAGGCTTGATAGTAGTCTGTCGGTATTTGGTCTGCATTTTGTTTGAGTAGTTTGTACGCGTAGCGTAATATTTATTATTCAGAGTTTATGCGATTATTCGCAACATTCATATTCCCCAAGTTTGTTCCTACAGTAATTGTGTTTGTTATACATACCGTTATAGTTAAATTAACCCCGGTACTACACGGGCTGCTTGGCGTAGGTAAAGACAGGTGATTTTGTGCACCGGTCACTCCAGCAGATGCCGTGGTTCTTTTAGCTGTTCAAGTATAGTTAACTACTGATTATCTGTTGTACAAGTACTCGTACCTAATTTAGGGTTTAGTGTACAGTGCTTTCCGAAAGTAATTATTGTAGGCATTATATTTGTGTTATAAAGTGGTTGATAGGCACCTTCGATTAGCTCTATTAGCTTCTAGGTAGGAACACTCCGTGATACATAACGTAGAACCTATAGCGATATGGCTATAGGTCGTCAGGCGGTGGTATTTTCCTATCTAGACAACGCAGTGTATTTACTACTACTTATTATTTTCAAATACCGTAGTACCCTGTTCGTTGTAATAACCAGATTCTAACCCTTTGTTAGGATGGTTTGTAGACTTCTTGTAAAATTACCCTAAAAATTCGTATTTTGTGTTTTTTTTGTAAATTTTTGTGTTTATTTAGAGATTGTAATCTCAACCCGAATTGTACGTAATTTGTAGTATTAAGTAACTTAGGTAAATTAGAATTATTTGTTTTAGTGTCCTATAAGTAACACTTCACTGAAAGCGCACCGCTTTGTGTAGTGATTACTCCCCAGAAATAATAACATTTATTTCAAATATTGACAAAGCCCATTAAAACGGGTATATATATATTATAAATCAAATCTAACGATTTATAAATAGTAGGCCTACCATATAACCATTAGGTCTCAATATCAGTTGGACTACTGTTCAAATAACGGTAATAAAGTAAGTAAAGTAACAAAGTAACCCTAAAGTTCAGAAATTCAATTATTTAAAATAATTGATATACCGGTATTTACGATAGGCCTATTATCTTTATTTCTGTAAATTTAGGCTGAAATTATACCGGTACTTGTAATTAATTCTAGTCCAGAATTATATATACTACAAATTGTAAGCTGTATACCGGTATTTACGATAGGCCTATTATCTTTATTTCTGTAAATTTAGGCTGAAATTATACCGGTACTTGTAATTAATTCTAGTCCAGAATTATATATACTACAAATTGTAAGCTGTATACCGGTATTCCCGATAGGCCTATTATATATTTATATATATTTGTGCTAAAATTATACCGGTATTCTGAGATAAACCTAGTCTGTAATAATACTTATATATACTATAAGCATACCGGTATTCTAATATATTATATATATATCACGCTACACTGAGTAGCAGTATCGGTAATTAATTACTAGGCTAGCAGTTAATACTGAATTACTAGACTTGCTTAGCCTGTAATATAGCAGTAGGCATTCAACTGTACAAACAAAAATGTCTGACACAAAACGGGCACTGTCAGATAGTCTTTTGGAAGGTGTTAGAATCAGCCTTAGACTTGGACAGGGTCTTGAAGGGAAGATGGCAGAGGCAATGGCAACAGCAGAAGCGAAAAGAAAGGCGGCAGAGGCAATGGCAACAGTAGAAGCGGAAAGAAAGATAGAGACACCTGTACTCCCAGAACCTGCCTATAAATTCCCTTTGTACAGTACTAAACTACCTGTGCCCAGTAGGACTGTTCCCGAGTCCGAACCCATCCTGGACGCCGAGCGAGATATTAAGAATTTATCGCCCGTCGTCTCTCGCTCGCCCGCTACAACGTTGGCGACTCCCGCTTCGGCGGTTGAGTGGGTAGCTGAGGGACGACGGGAGATGGGTCTCCTGCTCGAGCAGCTGAGGGAACACTGTTTGTGCTCCTCTCAGCAGGTCCGGGAAATGGAAGAGACTGTTCAGCAGCTCAAGGGAACAGTAAGGGAAAGTAGGTTAGAGTTGCAAAAGGTGCAGCAAAGTATCGCGTTAGAATGCGATAAATTAGTGAACATACAAAGGGGTATAACACCACCCCCTGTAACAATGTGTCAACCCGTTAGGTCTGAAGTATTTCATGCGCAAGGTGTGGAGCCTACACGCATCTATACTGCTAGTGAAGTAGAAACTCCTATAGTAAACCCTATTCAGGGTAATTATAAACCTGTTGATAATAATATTCCATATAGACCTGATCATAATCCGAGAAATTTATATACCGATAATTCTATATTCAATAATACGATGGCTCAAGAAAGTTTTACGCGTCAAATGGCTAGAACTGAAGCCCGGCAAGCGGTAAAGGTGGGAGAGATCGTCAAGTTCAATGGAGATGAGATGAAATGGTTACCTTTTAATGAATATTATAAAGATAACATACAGAACTCTGTACTATCTAACGGAGAGAAACTTAGATTCCTCATCGAATGTTTGGAAGGACCTCCCAAGTCAATGGCGTTAAAATTTATTGGACATCCAGATGGATTAAGACAAGTTTGGGATACACTAAACATCAGGTATGGTAATAGGACTAACATAGCTAGGTATTTATATGCGAAATTAATGGCGCCCCGAAAGTTTCTTAGCAGCGGGATTATAGAGTTTTCCGATGAGATTCAGGAGATCTGTAGACAACTAGATTGGTTAGGTAAGTCTCATGAATACCAGAATTCTATGGTTGTAGGAGCCTTAGCATCTACTTTGCCCAAGGGTGGAGTAGGTACACGCTGGGACAAGAAGGTGTTATATATGATGGAACAACAACAACGAGACCCTACCATGGCTGATCTCATGTCATTCCTGGATAGAGAAGTGAAATTACAGCTCCTAAGGCAGTCCAGAGAGAAGACATTGGAAAACAAGGTAAGTGAGAAACCCGTTTCTAGGAGAAGGGTAACACCAGTATGTTATACCGACGACGGTAAAAGCCAAACTTCTCAAGGAGAGGACAGCGGGAAAGACACTGACAGATCTTATTATGTCAATAAAATGCCTAAAGATCAGGTAAGTAAATCCGAGTCTCGACCCAATGACAGAAGGGAACCGGTACAAAAAACCCTTCCTACGTCTCCTAAAAGAATTCAGGTGAGAAAGCCCGAGGAAAGAACAAGTGTGCACCACATAGCACAGGTTAAAGTAAGTAACATCAAGCCGAAATGTGTGCTGTGCGACGGGCCCCACCGTTTAAATGCGTGTGATAAATTCCTGAGGAAATCACTAAATGATAGACGTGAAGTCATGTGGGATAAGCGGTTGTGTTATAATTGCCTCAGACGAGGACACCAACGGCGAACCTGTAACTCCGACGCAAGGTGTGCACAGTGCGGCGCAAAACATCATATCTTGTTGCACACGGAATTCGAACGAAACAGCCCGAGTCAGGTAAGTGAGTCCGAACTACATGTCCAATTCAGTGATGTGAACGACACTGATCAATCTGAGATGGAAGGATTCTATACGGACGAGTTCTCCGACCAAAACGAATCCTGTTACCTAATAAACACCACCGCAGTGTATCGAGCACTCGTGTATGAGAAAGACACAGACAGCGACCTCACCCTAACTACTTCAGATCAACAACCATCTTGGAAAGCGCCAACTTCCAATATAGGAATCCGAGAATTTCCTGTAGTCCAGTTACGGGTCCACGGACCTCAGAAGAGCTATATAGTGAACGCCCTCCTGGACTCCGGTAGCACAGGAACATTCATCGATAAAGAACTAGCCGAAGTCATCTTTGCTGGACAACCCAAGTTCCGAACCAAGCTAAACATGTCAGGGATCATGCAGGTTTGGAATTCTACTGTAGCTGCCGACTATTATATAGGTGAGTTGTCCACCCCACAGGATAAACTAGGAGAATACAGTATAAGGTCAGTGAAAATGGTGGCTATAAAGAACTTCGCTACTACTCAAGCAGACCTTTATAATTGGGACGAGGATGAGAGCATCCAACATCTTAACATACCTCGATTCCAGACTGATTATCCTGGAGTGCAAATACTCATCGGCCAAAACGCGCATGAGGCGCTGGAGACATTAGAGAAACGACCTGCTCAACCGCAGCCACTACAGACCTATGCGGTAAGAACTAGAGTAGGTTGGTACCTTACTGGACCTTCCCGAAGAACGCTCAGAGAAAGACTGCTTCAAGATCGCGTCCGCCAGGTGAGTGAATGGGAAGATGATACTAGTGAGGGAGACGACCCAACTGAGGGAACACCACACTCCTCAGATAATGACAATCTTAGCTCCAATGTAGATCAATGGAGATATTGCCCCAAGAAGTTTAATCCAACGGACATCGCTTCCAGAGGAGCAACTCCTCAAGAACTGACAGATACTATAGACCGGTTAGGTGAACCCGACTTCCTGAGTAAGGAGAATGAATGGCCTCCCCATCTTACTCCGACTGAGATTAGACCAGCCAAGGGAGCGGAGAAAGTCGAACCTGAAACCCGGACGGGTGGATCGGAGTTATTTGAACCCGGGATAGATCTGTCGGTATTACATGTTGCCAGGGACGACGCCGTGGATCTGGACCTCCCCACCGCGAGTGGATCCTTCATGAAGATCAGAGAGAGCGATTGGAACTCTGGAACATCAGACGTCTCGCAGGGACTCTCACCTCTCCTGCAGAGAGCGACGGACCACTATAGCTCCTGGAATCGGCTTTGTAAGGCCGTCGTGTACTTAGAGCGATGTTTCTATCGTCACTATTCCAGGACGAAGAGGAAACCTGGAATTGTATTCGGGATGCAGCGACTCAATCGCCCAGCTGGTCGTTTGTGTTTACCGGAAGGGAATGGAGGACTCTCCGGAAACTGTGGAAGGCAAGATTCTCTTCCCACGACCACCTCCCTAATCCTTCAAACATCTAGGGACTCCATAACGTAACAACATATGGAGTGGGTGTATGACTCTATTATTTTATATTATTTTATTATTTTTATATTTATGTATGTATTACTACGTGATTTTATTATAATCGTTTTATTTAATTTAGTAGAATCTTATTTAGCGATTATTTAGTAGAATAGTGCAATATATTCGTGTTTATTGCGTGCGTAATTACGTATATATTATATTTAGTGCGACGGCAAGAAATAATTCTTTTCCTTCTTCCTTACTGTCCGTATTACATTACAAATACGTAACTACGGTAAGATGAAATGTCCGTACTTATTAAAGTACAATAAAGCCACTACTATATTAAAGTATTATTGGTAGGCAGAGTATTAGGAATGCAAAGTTCAGATCCTCGTGTCTCGGCTAAACCAAGCTCTGGGTAGACCTTGGAAACGACTTGCCTCTTCACACTGACATTGCTTCGTGCGATATTGCTCTCATACCGTATATTAAATAATACATATAGTAGCGTGATGTCCCTTTAACAGTAGCGTATAACGCAAAATAAATCTGTTAAACCCTTTGACCATCTGCAATTCTAGTCGATTAAGATATCGCGGCACCCACCGATATACTTGAAAGACAAATTTTAGAATCAGTGGTTAACGTCCCCAGACAAGTTCTGGAATAAATTGGTGCCCATCTCAAATATTAATTATTTAATATTTGCAAATCTAATAAATCAAAATCTGTAAAATTCAGATCCTTCAACAATTCTAGTCAATTAAGATATCGTAGCATTTACCGATATTCTTAAAAAGACAATTGTCACAGAATTAAGGATCTTGTGTCCCCAGACATATTCTAGAATCAAAATATGTCCATTTAATTATCAAATAATAAAATTTCAGGGAATAAATTTAAATTCATGCATTTTAATGAATTTAATAAATTGCCATTTTTTCGCAATTTATAACATTCCCAAAATTCCATTAATTAATAGATCAAGGGAGCGGAGATTTATCTTATTATGCATATGAGTGTGCGAAAGTCTCCCAAACATAGTCAATAGCCGATAAAATTCATAAAGTCATGTATAAAACAGAACATTGACTATTAAAGAATACTATTAAATAACATCCCAGATCTGTATGCATTGGAATCACCCTAATTCTACCGCTAGCTTTGCATAATGTCACCATAGCAACAACCACGCTAGAATTAGAATTGAGTTAAAAGAACAATAGAAAGCTTGTCCCATTGAATAGCATAGGGAATAAATAGCGCACTACTAGTATCCAAGGATACATAATAATACAGTGACATTCTGGAAGGCATTGACTAACGGACAAATGGCCCGAATGTGTGTAATTTGTGACAAGTTGTGTGTGTGGTATTTGTGAGTTTATAGGTGAATGTTACTGCTAAGGTGTGTTTACAGTAGCTAGTCGCAATCGTAAAAGTAACCTAACTCTCCAAGGAAAACCTGAAGTACATCTAAGCCTTTGGGACGGACAGTTGAGTGACTTGTGCCGGTTGTCGTTGTCGTTGTGCGGCTACGTCGTTGGCGAAAGTACAGCGGCGACGACACATCGGCGCTGAGGATCTCGTACTGCCCGGGGGTTAATTGGAGTAGGCAGCGACGCTCGCTAGCCTAAATATAAACTCCTTATAATATGGATAAACTCACATATAGCAGGTATGACGGAGTTGATAGAAGATGGTCTTGGTATCGGGGAGCGATATACTCTACTTTTACAAGCGTTTGTTGATAGCTTAATACGCGGCGACGTTAGTCCAACTGCTGCGGAGGACGATGGTCGTTATATCGAACCGCCAATGTCCCAAGAGCAGCTCACGCGTGAGTTGGACTATAGAAAATTCGCTGCTCGATATACGCAGCGTAATGGTACGTATATGGGCTTCTTAACTACTGGTCATCCTATCGATTTACACGATACGGACAATGTCGACACCAAAAGGGAAATGGTACGATTGAAATATCCTACCCAGCGGAGGCGGAACGATAAACCGAGAATGGAACACGAGAATTCTATTCGAAACAGACTCGAAAGAGAAGACGTTGAGGAGCCGGATAAACGCAGCGACTTCAACGATTATCTGGAATTCCTGATAGAAACATATCTCAATATTGCCAGTCAACAAAATCTAGAAACTCGATATCCTCAAGGTATACATCATGACCGCATGGTAGAACTCAAACGGCTCAATTCCCCTATGATGTATCTTACCGCCGATCGACCGCTACCTGTTGTACCGAATAGCTTCGAACGGATGGAGGAATATTGTAAGCTGGAGAAAGATCACTCGCGTTTCCCCTACAAGACGTACGTTTTTGGGTATTATTACGGTAAATGCCCTAGACCCAGCCAATAAACGGAAAGACATAAACATCCACGGAAACGTTGTGTTAAACACAGTTGTGTTCGTTATATTTACTGGAGTTTCGAGCGAAACTTGTTTGACGTATCACCTATGCTCACTCGGCTCTAACGATCCTAGAGTAAACCTACGATCAGAGTCCCGGAATACTCGGTCAAACCTCCTCATTCCTTAGTTGGACCTCAGACCTGCGATCCTGGTGGTGTCGCGGATCCTCGCGGACGGTATTCACTGTTCAAGATCTAGTGCTACCCTAACAATTAATCGGTAACACTCCGACAGTGATTTCTAGCTAGCCGCCCATCTTACCTAGCCGGATTGTGACGCGGACACCTAATATCACTATCCAACCGTATGGTCGTTCCCGTTTAACGCGATACAACCCTTCATCAAGGTGAAGGAGAGCGTTGTACGAAACGAGTTAAACGCTATTCTATAAAGATCAAAAAAGAAACCTGCGTTTGTTCAGATAAACGTAAGTTATAACAGTAAGTCCAATCGATAAACGAATTGGCCTTATCTCAATTCGATTGGGAAATCCAGAATCTCTAAGAAGTTATCGAACTTGGACGATTCTATTCTCTGCGAGAGTTTTTGGATGAACGTATCCAGCTACGAGCGGAGGAAAATCAGCTCGAGGAGAAGCATATCGAAACGGCAGATACCTCGACCACAATCCTACACCTTCTGATGCAATCATATTGCACCCTTCACCCAGGAGTTATGGCCCTCCTAGTAAAGTGGCTCCCCCCAAAGAGAAAAAGACTCTTGCTAGCCTCAAAAAACTGCGTAAACGCCGTCTGCGTAAGAAAGACTAACTGTTTAGAGTATCTTTATGTTTTAGAAACTGTGATTTTTATATTTTATAGACTGAAAATCCCATTTTCTGGGAGCGGTGTAAAAGCTTTTGCTGAATTGTCCGGTTATTTTTCCTTATTTTTCCCGTAAAATACTCTGTAGTTGGTTTACCAGGCATAAAAAGGCCGTGTCCTTGCTGTACTGGTGTTTTAGCGGACATAAAAGCTATTTCTTCTGTATTTGTACTTTAGAGGACATAATCCGTAATTCCATGACGTAAAAGCTCGATACTCTTGAAAACAGTGTCGCTACCATGACGACGGCTAGCAGCTGATATTGCCACGTCGACGTTTCTTTGTTTCTTTGTTCTCTCGTTGTTCAGGTTGACCAATCAGAGCGTTTGTTGTCTCTGTGTTAGAGGTGTATACAGAAACTCAGTAGTTCAGTGTTATGTTTTGCCCAGAGCCTAAGAACCGGCTTTTGGCACCTCCGTGTTTTCAGTTTTTAGTCCTACACTAGTAGGCTTAATTATAAGGACATATATCCGTTATCTGCATATTGCATACTGATGTCTGCATACTGCAGTACTGCATACACTGCATACTGTGTAACACTGTGCATACCTTGATATTGTTATACTGCTATTTACTGTCAGTTCTTCATAATATGGTTGATGAATTATTATATTTGGAATAACGACAAATAACCCCGAAAACCCAATATTCTTGATATACCGAAGGTAAGAGAGAAAGGTTACAGATAAATGATTGCGACCTATGTTGAGTGGTTTGAAGTGAATCTAATGTTATTTGATAGACCCTACATGATTCGGTCCGTGTTCCTTTTATATGTGACTAAAATCAGTGAAGATCGGCAGATCAGTGTGCAGTATTGTGCAGCATTGTGTATGAGTGAGACTGATAACGAAGCATTTCCTAAAGAATGCGCCATATATGTGAATTGTAACTAAGCCATATCGTTGTGAGTAGTTTAAGTCATAACTCTGTTTATATAGATAGAGCGCCACGTCCTAAAGGAACTGTTAATATTCCCCGAAGGTGAATAATATTGTCAGAGATTATATAATACTGTCAGTCGAATAATACATTAGGCTTACATAGCAATAAAATTAAGCCGTCGAACCCAATCTCCCGGGTATATCCAGCGGGTGAATGATCGCGCACAGATTGGTTTCGACTAGTGTAGTGAATCAAATACTTGTCATAGGTTAAAAGTGATTTATTATCTAAAAGACATCCTAATTTGGCGGGTTAAACTGCCAAAGGTCTAAAAGCGCGAACAGACATTGACATGGTAAATTAATATTCAAGTATCAATACTATCGGTATAAGGTAAGTTTTAATATTTCTTAGAAATTGGGTCGCCTCCAAGCCTAAAATATACTACTTTTATAACATCAATTTTCTGTTAATATCTGCCTGTAATAAATCCTCTGTGCACCTTTGGGTTGGGGTAGTGCAGATTAAAAGGGGGGTTGAAGGGCAGGAAATTTACCCTCTTATTATTTACAGCTGAGTTGTTAGAGCGCTAGACTCTAACTGGTGACCGGGGGATCACCAGTTCGATCCCACCTGGACGTCATTGTCGACTTTGCAAAACCTGTGTCCAACAAACTTCGGGATCATTCCTGACTGATGCCGGAAAATTACTGTAATTTGTAATAAATTCAAACCATATTAATGTATAGCTGATAACTTACGTACCCAAGGTAGTCAAGTCATGGTCTCCCATGATCTGCAGACACTGTGCTCAACCTCACTGTACAGTACTTGGTCGTCATTATCCACTCGCTACAATGTATATTATATGAAACCACCCAAATACCAATAACTATTATATCTCTATCACTGTTATGCATTACTTGTATCACTCTTTGTTTTGTTATGCTTCTATGGTTGGATAAAATAAACCTATGATAACCTTCAAACCAATAATATGAAAGCCCTAAACCAGATTGACATCTTTAATTGCTCATTAATTATAAGAGATATTTCGTTCATTTATTTTAATCTTACCCAGAGCAAACTCCGCCATTCAAACAAGCGCATACTTCTTGACAAGCTGGTCCAAATCTCCCCTCAGGGCATCTCAATTGGCATCTCTCGCCAGTCCACCCAGAACCGCATTGGCAAGTTCCATTAATACCACTGCATCGACCACCATTCTCACATTGGCACTCATATATACAGGCCTATAGAAATAGCATATAAACCCAATTTAAACAAAAAAAAAACAATTTAATTATTTATAAATTTGCGAAATGACGATACGATATCTCCCAATTTATTGGCCGCAATCATTATAAAGAGTGTACCGTATCTTAGTAAGCCTATGTAATAATGCCATCATACAGATACATTACACTATTGTTAGTTAAGAAGTCCACTAACCTCGCCATACATTCCTGGTTCACATTGCTGGTCGCAATTAGTACCAGTCCATCCTGGACGACATTCACATTTTCCAGTAGACTTATCGCAGTTCGCACCGTTCATACAGCCGCACTTGTTCAAACAATATGGACCAAATAACCCTAAAATATACCACCAATAATAATTAAATTAGATTCAGTTGAAAATGCAACTTTAATTGACAATATTATATTATAATTTTGATCAGAAAATCAAAAAATAAAATATCTACACCAATCGGACAAATGGCAAAATCTAATATATATTCTATAATATTCCCAATCTCCGCTCCACGAGTAATGACTTAGTAGTCCACAGGCATATGGGAAACGACAAAAAAAATCCAACCAACACTCCCGCGTGAAATTACCAGATTATGGAAATCAACCGGAATCACATTCTCTGATGTGAAGATTAATTTATTCCGGGCAACAGATCAGATCAATAGAATTCCGGGCAGCTCTTGTTCTTACAGCAGAAGACACTACACCCCTTGATGGTTCATGGCAGAAACTATCACGAGAATGACAGGGTAGCCAGAGTTTGGGAATTGTGATAACAACAAAATCATTGTACAAAGCAAAAATCGTTATAAATGATGCAGTAGCGGTGACATACAGATCCATCATGCATTACCTAAACTATAGATACGACCCGCCAAGACGCTGCCAAGCTCCTAAATTTATAATGGGCCAGTTATTTCTCTCGGTTAGAATCCCTGAAACAATTAGGCCACGCGCGTTGAAAGTACCGGGCTCTAACTAAAATTATGTCGTCTTTGAAATGAGGCAAAAAAATTAAATAGCCGCAGTAGTTTTCGAGCTAAGGGGATTTCCTGGCACCCATGTTAGCATCTTTCATAATTGATAAAAAATGCACTCCAAATACTCCTCTATCTCTTTAAAGACTTTGATATAACCATAGTATAATTATTTAGTGCGTTGAAGTCAATATTAATAGTTTTGTGTTTATTAAAAGTCGGTGTTTTGACTTCTAATCTCACTTTCAATTAGTTAACAATGAATACCCACTAAATGTAGGGGCTTTGCAGCAGCTTGGCGGGTCGTATTTATAGTAGGTCATGATGCATCATGAGAAGTATAAAGTTATTTATATATCAGTATTAATATCGATCAAAGGCTGGTCAGAATCAATCCTTACTAGCAGGATTTAGTAACAAAAAGTTTAAATCTGTGTATAAAGTTACGCTGGTGATCAACCACACCAACGCTCTTTTTTTCAAATAAATATTTTATCTATTTAATAGAACAAATTTACAATAAAACATTATTTATTACACTACACCCGCTACCTCCGTAACTTAGCAACCTTTTCCCTCCGTTTCTTTAGGTGTTTCGGTTCTTTCAATTTACGTTTCTCTCTCTGTTCCTCCTTCACTAAGAGTTTCCTTTGCCGACGATCCTCTTTGCTTTCCCCGGCGACTCTCAGATAAACCGTCGATGTTCCACCAGTTTCTCCCCCTTCACTATTACCCTCTCCCCCCTCACTATCCTCCTCGCTATCCGATGCGCTTACCTCCCCCCCTGTATCTCCCGGGATATTCAACCCAGTGACGTTCACGTAGAACCGATCTTTATCTCCCGACTCATTGAATATTTCCCTCTCCGGATCCCCGACCTGGTCCAACTGCTGAGGGATGAAAGCTCCACGGAAGACCAGTTCGTCAACCTCCTGCTCGTCGTCCATCTCCTCTATAGGATTGTCCACGGCTTCGGCCATCAACTCGTCGAGTCGATCGTCCACGTTGTCTACGGTGACCGCGACAACAAAGTCAAATAGTTTGCGGGAGGTTGTTACGGCAACGCCGTTGCGGTGGAAGAAACGCGTCACATTGTTACAGTCGGAACGGAGGAACAGAAGCGCTCTGGGATGGTCGTGTTCCACCGACTGCGACACGTCTATAAAGTAAACCTTATCGTTGTGGTAGAGGAGATTGTATTCTGAGAGATCGGCGTGTACCAACCGCGCTTCCCAGTATAGCCGTCGCATATCTACAACCAACTGAAGATACAGTTGGTTATAGACCTCGGGGGGGAGACAGACGTCGTGTAGGGTGGGTGCGGGCCAGCCGTCCACCCCGAGAAACTCCATCAGCAGCACGTGACCACGGAGAATACCCGGACGAGGAACCGGGATCCCGGTACAGTGGATCCGAGACAAGTTGCGAAACTCCTTCTCGGCCCACAGACGCACCATCTTCCGGGGGTTGTGTCGGCTGTACCCCCGCCGGAAGCGGAACTCTCCGCACACGTAACGGTCCCGATCGCGGAAGGTAAGGATTGAGGTTTTATAGACCTTTAGCGCCTTGTCCGGCCCCTCCGTGCAGACGGCGTGGTACACATTGGCCTCCTTCCCGGCACTGATACACCCGTTTATCTCCCGGATATGGTTCTTAGCGATGAGTTTGTACAGGATCATCCGCGTTCTCGCGTCCAGAACTTGCTCCACAGTGGCCCGATCCGATTTGTCTTTTACTCGATTTCTCTCGGAATCCAGCTTCCGGTGGGTCTCTTGTAGCGACGTGGTCACGCGGTTGCCTAGCAATGCGTAGTTACCTAGGTTTATCTTCCCTGCGTACCGGTTGCTGTTGGTTTCCCCACGCGTGGTCGACTGCGGGTTCGCCTGCGGATTGGTCCCCGCGTTTAACCGTTTCGTAAAGTCCCCTGATTCTCCCGTCCAATCAGCGACCAGCATCTCGAACTCGCTATCGTCGCTATAATCGGGAGACTCATCTTCCTTTTCGTCCTCAACGCTCTCTTCTGTTCCGTCGCTAGAGAAATCGCTCAACCGGTCCTCCATTACGGTACCGCCTGAATCAATCCAACCGCGGGATCAATGCAACAATCAGACAATGGCTGAGCTGAATGCTCGAATGGCAGAATGGGAGGTGTGCCAGGTGTGCGTGTGTGTGTAACTAACACCACCCAACACTGCACTGTCTGACTGTAGCACGTGTGTAGCTCAGTACATCAGTATGCTGATATGTCAGTACTCAGTATGTGGGTGGGTATGTCAGTATGTGCCTAGGCCAAGCCAAGTACTACTATAGTACAGTAGTACAGTAGTAGTCCTATCAGACTATAGTACCGGTAGTACTACAGTCTGCCAGTAGCCTTTTTAAGTATAAGCCTTTTTAAACTAATACTGAATATGTTTTAATTTTAAATATTATATTTCACAACATTTAGACTGTTAGACACTACCCTAGGCCTACATCAGTTTATTTTTTTACCTTTGCAATACAGTAACAAGCTAACAACTACTGAACTAGGGCAACTATGACTTCTGTCTGTATCTGACTATGCTGCTATGAAATTCAAATTTGGGGTATAACTCAAATTTAGAGAATTAACCTAACCTTGTATTAAAATTGAGGTAATTCCAAAATTGGGTCTATAATTTGAAATTTGAGGTATTCTCAAATTTGATGATCTCCCTGACTGACAGTACCGGTGGTCTGGTAGTCCTTATGGCCTAGGGCTAGGCCTATGTGGTAGTAGTGGTAATTGGGTATGGATGATGATAATGGATGGTAGATAATATGACCAATGTACTATACTGCTAAAGCGCACTCATAGCACTCATTTTTACCACAGCACCAAAATTTGTATTACCGTTTACCGTACAGCAGTAGTTTATTTGTATTACCGTACAGCAGTAGTTTATTTGTATTACCGTACAGCAGTAGTTTATTTGTATTACCGTACAGCCGTAGTTTATTTGTATTACCGTACAGCCGTAGTTTATTTGTATTACCGTACAGCCGTAGTTTATTTGTATTACCGTACAGCAGTAGTTTATTTGTATTACCGTACAGCCGTAGTTTATTTGTATTACCGTACAGCCGTAGTTTATTTGTATTACCGTACAGCCGTAGTTTATTTGTATTACCGTACAGCAGTAGTTTATTTGTATTACCGTACAGCCGTAGTTTATTTGTATTACCGTACAGCCGTAGTTTATTTGTATTACCGTACAGCCGTAGTTTATTTGTATTACCGTACAGCCGTAGTTTATTTGTATTACCGTACAGCAGTAGTTTATTTGTATTACTGTACAGCCGTAGTTTATTTGTATTACCGTACAGCAGTAGTTTATTTGTATTACCGTACAGCCGTAGTTTATTTGTATTACCGTACAGCCGTAGTTTATTTGTATTACCGTACAGCAGTAGTTTATTTGTATTACCGTACAGCAGTAGTTTATTTGTATTACCGTACAGCAGTAGTTTATTTGTATTACCGTACAGCAGTAGTTTATTTGTATTACCGTACAGCCGTAGTTTATTTGTATTACCGTACAGCAGTAGTTTATTTGTATTACCGTACAGCAGTAGTTTATTTGTATTACCGTACAGCAGTAGTTTATTTGTATTACCGTACAGCAGTAGTTTATTTGTATTACCGTACAGCCGTAGTTTATTTGTATTACCGTACAGCAGTAGTTTATTTGTATTACCGTACAGCAGTAGTTTATTTGTATTACCGTACAGCAGTAGTTTATTTGTATTACCGTACAGCAGTAGTTTATTTGTATTACCGTACAGCCGTAGTTTATTTGTATTACCGTACAGCAGTAGTTTATTTGTATTACCGTACAGCAGTAGTTTATTTGTATTACCGTACAGCAGTAGTTTATTTGTATTACCGTACAGCCGTAGTTTATTTGTATTACCGTACAGCCGTAGTTTATTTGTATTACCGTACAGCAGTAGTTTATTTGTATTACCGTACAGCAGTAGTTTATTTGTATTACCGTACAGCAGTAGTTTATTTGTATTACCGTACAGCAGTAGTTTATTTGTATTACCGTACAGCAGTAGTTTATTTGTATTACCGTACAGCCGTAGTTTATTTGTATTACCGTACAGCAGTAGTTTATTTGTATTACCGTACAGCAGTAGTTTATTTGTATTACCGTACAGCAGTAGTTTATTTGTATTACCGTACAGCCGTAGTTTATTTGTATTACCGTACAGCCGTAGTTTATTTGTATTACCGTACAGCAGTAGTTTATTTGTATTACCGTACAGCCGTAGTTTATTTGTATTACCGTACAGCCGTAGTTTATTTGTATTACCGTACAGCCGTAGTTTATTTGTATTACCGTACAGCCGTAGTTTATTTGTATTACCGTACAGCCGTAGTTTATTTGTATTACCGTACAGCCGTAGTTTATTTGTATTACCGTACAGCCGTAGTTTATTTGTATTACCGTACAGCTGTAGTTTATTTGTATTACCGTACAGCCGTAGTTTATTTGTATTACCGTACAGCCGTAGTTTATTTGTATTACCGTACAGCCGTAGTTTATTTGTATTACCGTACAGCAGTAGTTTATTTGTATTACCGTACAGCAGTAGTTTATTTGTATTACCGTACAGCAGTAGTTTATTTGTATTACCGTACAGCAGTACTTTATTTGTATTACCGTACAGCCATAGTTTATTTGTATTACCGTACAGCCGTAGTTTATTTGTATTACCGTACAGCAGTAGTTTATTTGTATTACCGTACAGCAGTAGTTTATTATTTGTATTACCGTACAGCAGTAGTTTATTTGTATTACCGTACAGCCGTAGTTTATTTGTATTACCGTACAGCAGTAGTTTATTTGTATTACCATACAGCAGTAGTTTATTTGTATTACCGTACAGCAGTAGTTTATTTGTATTACCGTACAGCCGTAGTTTATTTGTATTACCGTACAGCCGTAGTTTATTTGTATTACCGTACAGCCGTAGTTTATTTGTATTACCGTACAGCAGTAGTTTATTTGTATTACCGTACAGCAGTAGTTTATTTGTATTACCGTACAGCAGTAGTTTATTTGTATTACCGTACAGCAGTAGTTTATTTGTATTACCGTACAGCAGTAGTTTATTATTTGTATTACCGTACAGCCGTAGTTTATTTGTATTACCGTACAGCCGTAGTTTATTTGTATTACCGTACAGCCGTAGTTTATTTGTATTACCGTACAGCCATAGTTTATTTGTATTACCGTACAGCCATAGTTTATTTGTATTACCGTACAGCCGTAGTTTATTTGTATTACCGTACAGCAGTAGTTTATTTGTATTACCGTACAGCAGTAGTTTATTTGTATTACTGTACAGCAGTAGTTTATTTGTATTACCGTACAGCAGTAGTTTATTTGTATTACTGTACAGCAGTAGTTTATTTGTATTACCGTACAGCAGTAGTTTATTTGTATTACCGTTTACCGTACAGCAGTACTTTATTTGTATTACCGTACAGCCGTAGTTTATTTGTATTACCGTACAGCCGTAGTTTATTTGTATTACCGTACAGCCGTAGTTTATTTGTATTACCGTACAGCCGTAGTTTATTTGTATTACCGTACAGCCGTAGTTTATTTGTATTACCGTACAGCCGTAGTTTATTTGTATTACCGTACAGCAGTAGTTTATTTGTATTACCGTACAGCAGTAGTTTATTTGTATTACCGTACAGCAGTAGTTTATTTGTATTACCGTACAGCAGTAGTTTATTATTTGTATTACCGTACAGCCGTAGTTTATTTGTATTACCGTACAGCAGTAGTTTATTTGTATTACCGTACAGCAGTAGTTTATTTGTATTACCGTACAGCAGTAGTTTATTATTTGTATTACCGTACAGCAGTAGTTTATTTGTATTACCGTACAGCCGTAGTTTATTTGTATTACCGTACAGCAGTAGTTTATTTGTATTACCGTACAGCCGTAGTTTATTTGTATTACCGTACAGCAGTAGTTTATTTGTATTACCGTACAGCCGTAGTTTATTTGTATTACCGTACAGCCGTAGTTTATATGTATTACCGTACAGCAGTAGTTTATTTGTATTACCGTACAGCAGTAGTTTATTTGTATTACCGTACAGCAGTAGTTTATTTGTATTACCGTACAGCAGTAGTTTATTATTTGTATTACCGTACAGCCGTAGTTTATTTGTATTACCGTACAGCAGTAGTTTATTTGTATTACCGTACAGCAGTAGTTTATTTGTATTACCGTACAGCAGTAGTTTATTTGTATTACCGTACAGCAGTAGTTTATTTGTATTACCGTACAGCAGTAGTTTATTATTTGTATTACCATACAGCAGTAGTTTATTTGTATTACCGTACAGCAGTAGTTTATTTGTATTACCGTACAGCCGTAGTTTATTTGTATTTCCGTACAGCCGTAGTTTATTTGTATTACCGTACAGCCGTAGTTTATTTGTATTACCGTACAGCCGTAGTTTATTTGTATTACCGTACAGCCGTAGTTTATTTGTATTACCGTACAGCCGTAGTTTATTTGTATTACCGTACAGCCGTAGTTTATTTGTATTACCGTACAGCAGTAGTTTATTTGTATTACCGTACAGCCGTAGTTTATTTGTATTACCGTACAGCAGTAGTTTATTTGTATTACCGTACAGCCGTAGTTTATTTGTATTACCGTACAGCCGTAGTTTATTTGTATTACCGTACAGCCGTAGTTTATTTGTATTACCGTACAGCAGTAGTTTATTTGTATTACTGTACAGCCGTAGTTTATTTGTATTACCGTACAGCAGTAGTTTATTTGTATTACCGTACAGCAGTAGTTTATTTGTATTACCGTACAGCAGTAGTTTATTTGTATTACCGTACAGCCGTAGTTTATTTGTATTACCGTACAGCAGTAGTTTATTTGTATTACCGTACAGCAGTAGTTTATTTGTATTACCGTACAGCCGTAGTTTATTTGTATTACCGTACAGCAGTAGTTTATTTGTATTACCGTACAGCAGTAGTTTATTTGTATTACCGTACAGCAGTAGTTTATTTGTATTACCGTACAGCCGTAGTTTGTTTGTATTACCGTACAGCCGTAGTAGAGACAAACAACGGGGACCCTCTCGGAAACAAGGTTCGCCTTAAGAGGCTATCCCCGGTGCGCAATGTATCTTAATAATAACTTTAGCAATACTACCGTTTTTGTAGCGCCAAATTAATATTGCAAATCTATGTCATGTCTATGTATGTATGTAATGTCATCTATGTTTGTGTTATTTAATTGTTATATTTTATTGTTCATTTTAATGTTATACTTTGAGCACCATTAAATCCATACCAATACCGATACCATTTAACATTGCCAATGGCCACTACTGGGCGGTACTTGGGGTGTAGTTGAATTACTAATATACAGCCCACAGTCAATCCCGGAAGCATATTACCAATTGGGGTGTCGTTTCAACCTGTTTTAACAAATTAACTTAATTTCGCGAATATTTAATTTCGATATTCACCATTTAAGGTACATTTTAAAGGAAAGTAGCAGGTTATAATGGCAGGCTTTTCTAACCAAAATAATCAACTAAATTTAGGAACATAGTTTACTGTAAAATTTTTACTTCTAGGCACTAATTGTTCAATATTAATTTAACATTAGCACTAACTTTGTTCCTCAGTTAGTTTAACTGCTGCCCTAACCTTGTTTCTCGGTTAGTTTAACCGTTATCCTAACCTTTGTTTCTCGGTTAGTTTAACCGCTGTCCTAACCTTTGTTTCTCAGTTAGTTTAACCGCTGTCCTAACCTTTGTGCCTCAGTTAGTTTAACTGCTGTCCCAACCTTGTTTCTCGGTTAGTTTAACCAATATCTCAACCTTTGTTACTCAGTTAGTGTAACTGCTGCCCTAACCTTGTTTCTCAGTTAGTTTAACCGCTGTCCTAACCTTGTTTCTCAGTTAGTTTAACCAATATCTCAACCTTTGTTACTCAGTTAGTGTAACTGCTGCCCTAACCTTGTTTCTCGGTTAGTTTAACCGCTGTCCTAACCTTTGTTTCTCAGTTAGTTTAACCGCTGTCCTAACCTTTGTTACTCAGTTAGTGTAACTGCTGCCCTAACCTTGTTTCTCGGTTAGTTTAACCGCTGTCCTAACATTTATTCCACAGTTAGTGTAACTGCTGCCCTAACCTTGTTTCTCAGTTAGTTTAACCAATATCTCAACCTTTGTGCCTCAGTTAGTGTAACTGTTGTCCTAACCTTTATTCCTCAGTTAGTGTAACTGCTGCCCTAACCTTGTTTCTCAGTTAGTTTAACCAATATCTCAACCTTTGTTACTCAGTTAGTGTAACTGCTGCCCTAACCTTGTTTCTCGGTTAGTTAACCGCTGTCCTAACCTTTATTCCTCAGTTAGTGTAACTGCTGCCCTAACCTTGTTTCTCAGTTAGTTTAACCAATATCTCAACCTTTGTTACTCAGTTAGTGTAACTGCTGCCCTAACCTTGTTTCACAGTTAGTTTAACCGCTGTCCTAACCTTGTTTCTCAGTTAGTTTAACCGGTGTCCCAACCTTTGTTCCTCAGTTAGTTTAACCGCTGTCCTAACCTTGTTTCTCAGTTAGTTTAACCGCTGTCCTAACCTTTGTGCCTCAGTTAGTTTAACTGCTGTCCCAACCTTGTTTCTCGGTTAGTTTAACCAATATCTCAACCTTTGTTACTCAATTAGTGTAACTGCTGCCCTAACCTTGTTTCTCGGTTAGTTTAACCGCTGTCCTAACCTTTATTCCTCAGTTAGTGTAACTGCTGCCCTAACCTTGTTTCTCAGTTAGTTTAACCAATATCTCAACCTTTGTTACTCAGTTAGTGTAACTGCTGCCCTAACCTTGTTTCACAGTTAGTTTAACCGCTGTCCTAACCTTGTTTCTCAGTTAGTTTAACCGCTGTCCTAACCTTTGTGCCTCAGTTAGTTTAACTGCTGTTCCAACCTTGTTTCTCGGTTAGTTTAACCAATATCTCAACCTTTGTTACTCAGTTAGTGTAACTGCTGCCCTAACCTTGTTTCACAGTTAGTTTCACCGCTGTCCTAACCTTGTTTCTCAGTTAGTTTAACCGCTGTCCTAACCTTGTTTCTCAGTTAGTTTAACCGCTGTCCTAACCTTTGTGCCTCAGTTAGTTTAACTGCTGTCCCAACCTTGTTTCTCGGTTAGTTTTACCAATATCTCAACCTTTGTTACTCAGTTAGTGTAACTGCTGCCCTAACCTTGTTTCACAGTTAGTTTAACCGCTGTCCTAACCTTGTTTTTCGGTTAGTTTAACCGCTGTCCTAACCTTGTTTCTCAGTTAGTTTAACTGCTGCCCTAACCTTGTTCCTCAGTTAGTTTAACCGCTGTCCTAACCTTGTTTCTCAGTTAGTTTAACCGCTGTCCTAACCTTTGTGCCTCAGTTAGTTTAACTGCTGTCCCAACCTTGTTTCTCGGTTAGTTTAACCAATATCTCAACCTTTGTTACTCAGTTAGTGTAACTGCTGCCCTAACCTTGTTTCACAGTTAGTTTAACTGCTGTCCTAACCTTGTTTCTCAGTTAGTTTAACCGGTGTCCCAACCTTTGTTCCTCAGTTAGTTTAACCGCTGTCCTAACCTTGTTTCTCAGTTAGTTTAACCGCTGTCGTAACCTTGTTTCTCAGTTAGTTTAACTGCCGTCCTAACCTTTGTGCCTCAGTTAGTTTAACTGCTGTCCCAACCTTGTTTCTCGTTTAGTTTAACCAATATCTCAACCTTTGTTACTCAGTTAGTGTAACTGCTGCCCTAACCTTGTTTCTCAGTTAGTGTAACTGCTGCCCTAACCTTGTTTCTCGGTTAGTTTAACCGCTGCCCCAACCTTGTTTCTCGGTTAGTTTAACCAATATATCAACCTTTGTTACTCAGTTAGTGTAACTGCTGCCCTAACCTTGTTTCTCAGTTAGTTTAACCGCTGTCCTAACCTTGTTTCTCAGTTAGTTTAACCAATATCTCAACCTTTGTTACTCAGTTAGTGTAACTGCTGCCCTAACCTTGTTTCTCGGTTAGTTTAACCAATATCTCAACCTTTGTTACTCAGTTAGTGTAACTGCTGCCCTAACCTTGTTTCTCGGTTAGTTTAACCGCTGTCCTAACCTTGTTTTTCGGTTAGTTTAACCGCTGTCCTAACCTTGTTTCTCAGTTAGTTTAACTGCTGCCCTAACCTTGTTCCTCAGTTAGTTTAACTGCTGCCCTAACCTTGTTTCTCAGTTAGTGTAACTGCTGCCCTAACCTTGTTTCTCGGTTAGTTTAACCAATATCTCAACCTTTGTTACTCAGTTAGTGTAACTGCTGCCCTAACCTTGTTTCACAGTTAGTTTAACCGCTGTCCTAACCTTGTTTTTCGGTTAGTTTAACCGCTGTCCTAACCTTGTTTCTCAGTTAGTTTAACTGCTGCCCTAACCTTGTTCCTCAGTTAGTTTAACCGCTGTCCTAACCTTTGTTTCTCAGTTAGTTTAACCGCTGTCCTAACCTTTGTTACTCAGTTAGTGTAACTGCTGCCCTAACCTTGTTTCTCGGTTAGTTTAACCGCTGTCCTAACCTTTATTCCTCAGTTAGTGTAACTGCTGCCCTAACCTTGTTTCTCAGTTAGTTTAACCAATATCTCAACCTTTGTGCCTCAGTTAGTGTAACCGTTGTCCTAACCTTTATTCCTCAGTTAGTGTAACTGCTGCCCTAACCTTGTTTCTCAGTTAGTTTAACCAATATCTCAACCTTTGTTACTCAGTTAGTGTAACTGCTGCCCTAACCTTGTTTCTCAGTTAGTTTAACCGCTGCACTAACCTTGTTTCTCAGTTAGTTTAACTGCTGTCCTAACCTTTGTTCCTCAGTTAGTTTATCCGCTGTCCCAACCTTTGTTCCTTAGTTAGTTTAACCGCTGTCCTAGCCTTGTTCCTCAGTTAGTTTAACCGCTGTCCTAACCTTTGTTCCTCAATTAGTGTAACCGCTGTCCTAACCTTTGTTCCCCAGTTAGTTCAACTGCTGTCCTAACCTTGTTTCTCAGTTAGTTTAACTGCTATCCTAACCTTTGTTCCTCAGTTAGTGTAACTGCTGCCCTAACCTTGTTTCTCGGTTAGTTTAACCACTGTCCTAACCTTTATTCCTCAGTTAGTGTAACTGCTGCCCTAACCTTGTTTCTCAGTTAGTTTAACCAATATCTCAACCTTTGTTACTCAGTTAGTGTAACTGCTGCCCTAACCTTGTTTCTCGGTTAGTTTAACCGTTGTCCTAACCTTTATTCCTCAGTTAGTGTAACTGCTGCCCTAACCTTGTTTCTCAGTTAGTTTAACCAATATCTCAACCTTTGTTACTCAGTTAGTGTAACTGCTGCCCTAACCTTGTTTCTCGGTTAGTTTAACCGTTGTCCTAACCTTTATTCCACAGTTAGTGTAACTGCTGCCCTAACCTTGTTTCACAGTTAGTTTAACCGCTGTCCTAACCTTGTTTCTCAGTTAGTTTAACCGCTGTCCTAACCTTTGTGCCTCAGTTAGTTTAACTGCTGTCCCAATCTTGTTTCTCGGTTAGTTTAACCAATATCTCAACCTTTGTTACTCAGTTAGTGTAACTGCTGCCCTAACCTTGTTTCTCAGTTAGTTTAACCAATATCTCAACCTTTGTTACTCAGTTAGTGTAACTGATGTCCAAACTTTGTTTCTCAGTTAGTTTAACCGCTGCCCTAACCTTTGTTCCTCAGTTAGTTTAACCGCTATCCTAACCTTTGTTTCTCGGTTGGTTTAACTGATGTCCTAAACTTTGTTTCTCGGTTAGTTTAACCGCTGTCCTAACCTTTATTCCCCAGTTAGTTTAACCGCTATCCTAACCTTTGTTTCTCTGTTAGTTTAACCGCTGTCCTAACCTTGTTTCTCAGTTAGTTTAACTGCTGTCCTAACCTTTGTTCATCAGTTAGTTTAACCGGTGTCCCAACCTTTGTTACTCAGTTAGTTTAACCGCTGTCCTAACCTTGTTCCTCAGTTGGTGTAACCGCTGTCCTAACCTTGTTTCTCGGTTAGTTTAACTGATGTCCTAAACTTTGTTCCTCAGTTGGTGTAACCGCTGTCCCAACCGTTGTTCATCAGTTAGTTTAACCGCTGTCCTAACCTTGTTCCTCAGTTAGTTTAACCGGTGTCCCAACCTTTGTATACTCAGTACGTTTAACTGCTGTCCTAACCTTGTTCCTCAGTTAATTTAACCGGTGTCCTAACCTTTGTTTCTCGGTTGGTTTAACTGATGTCCTAAACTTTGTTCCCCAATTAATTGAACTGCTGTCCTAACCTTTGATCCTTAGTTAGTTTAACCGCTGTCCTAACCTTGTTCCTCAGTTAGTTTAACCGGTGTCCCAACCTTTGTATACTCAGTACGTTTAACTGCTGTCCTAACCTTGTTCCTCAGTTAATTTAACCGCTGTCCTAACCTTGTTCCTCAGTTATTTTAACTGTTGTCCTACCCTTGTTCCTCAGTTAGTTTAACCGCTGTCCTAACCTTTGTTTCTCGGTTAGTTTAACTTATGTCCTAAACTTTGTTCCTCAGTTATTTTAACTGCTGTGCTAACCTTTGTTTCTCGGTTGGTTTAACTGATGTTCTAAACTTTGTTCCTCAGTTAGTTTAACCGCGCTGTCCTAACCTATGATCCTCAGTTAGTTTAACCGCTGCCCTAACCTTTGTTCCCCAGTTAGTTTAACCGCTATCATAACCTTTGTTCCTCAGTTAGTTTAACCGCTGTCCAAACCTTTGTTTCTCGGTTAGTTTAACCGCTATCCTAACCTTGTTCCTCGGTTAGTTTAACTGATGTCCTAAACTTTGTTCCTCAGTTAGTTTAACTGCTGTGCTAACCTTTGTTTCTCGGTTGGATCAACCGCTGCCCTAACCATTGTTTCTCAATTAGTTCAACCGTTGTCCAAACCTTGTTCCTCGGTTAGTTTAACTGATGTCCTAACCTTTATTCCTCAGTTAGTTTAACCGCTGTCCTAACCTTTGTTTCTCAGTTATTTTAAAAAACTGCTGTCCTAACCTTTGTTCCTCAGTTAGTTTAACTGTTGTCCTAACCTTGTTTCTCGGTTAGTTTAACCGCTGTCCTAACCTTGTTTCTCAGTTAGCTTAACTGCTGTCCTAACCTTTGTCCATCAGTTAGTTTAACTGATGTCCTAAACTTTGTTCCTCAGTTAGTTTAACTGCTGTGCTAACCTTTGTTTCTCGATTGGATCAACCGCTGCCCTAACCATTGTTTCTCAATTAGTTCAACCGCTGTCCTAACCTTGTTCCTCGGTTAGTTTAACTGATGTCCTAAACTTTGTTCCTCAGTTAGTTTAACTGATGTGCTAACCTTGTTTCTCCGTTAGTTTAACCGCGCTGTCCTAACCTATGATCCTCAGTTAGTTTAACCGCTGCCCTAACCTTTGTTCCCCAGTTAGTTTAACCGCTATCCTAACCTTTGTTCCTCAGTTAGTTTAACCGCTGTCCAAACCTTTGTTTCTCGGTTAGTTTAACCGCTATCCTAACCTTGTTCCTCGGTTAGTTTAACTGATGTCCTAAACTTTGTTCCTCAGTTAGTTTAACTGCTGTGCTAACCTTTGTTTCTCGGTTGGATCAACCGCTGCCCTAACCATTGTTTCTCAATTAGTTCAACCGCTGTCCTAACCTTTGTTTCTCGGTTGGTTTAACCGCGCTGTCCTAACCTATGATCCTCAGTTAGTTTAACCGCTGCCCTAACCTTTGTTCCCCAGTTAGTTTAACCGCTATCCTAACCTTTGTTTCTCAGTTGGTGTAACCGCTGTCCTAACCTTTGTTCCTCAGTTAGTGTCACTGCTGCCCTAACCTTGTTTCTCAGTTGGTTTAACTGCTGTGCTAACCTTTGTTTCTCGGTTGGATCAACCGCTGCCTTAACCATTGTTTCTCAATTAGTTCAACCGCTGTCCTAACCTTTGTTACTCAGTTAGTGTCACTGCTGCCCTAACCTTGTTTCTCAGTTAGTTTAACTGCTGTGCTAACCTTTGTTTCTCGGTTGGATCAACCGCTGCCCTAACCATTGTTTCTCAATTAGTTCAACCGCTGTCCTAACCTTTGTTACTCAGTTAGTGTCACTGCTGCCCTAACCTTGTTTCTCAGTTAGTTTAACTGCTGTGCTAACCTTTGTTTCTCGGAAATGAAATTATTGCAGCAATCAGATCAGTATACGATGGTTCGACAACATTTGTGTCTACTGTTGACGGTGACACAGAACCATTTGAAGTGTTATGGGGCGTCCTCCAAGGAGACACACTTGCACCATTCTTGTTCATTATTGTGGTTGACTATGTTCTACGCATGTCCTTAGATCATCATAATGATGATGGGATGATGATAACTCCACCTACTGGCTCCAGAAGTCGAGGAAATCCTGCCAAGTACCTAACTGATCTAGACTTTGCTGATGACTTAGGAGTACTCTCAGAATCATTAGAGGGAGCCCAGCGGCTCCTCAGCTCGTTAGAACATGCTGCTTCTAGTGTGGGTCTTTTTATTAACTCCAGAAAGACCAAAATTCTGACAGTTAACTTTGAAAGTCCTCAGCAAGTCTCTGACCGGATGAGCATAAGCTCAAAGGATGGTATGCTTGAGCATGTGGACGACTTCTGTTACCTGGGATCATGGATCCGGAAGTCAGGTGAGGACCTTCGAATACGTAAGGGAAAGGCATGGGCAGCCTTGAATAGGCTTTCCAGGATTTGGAAGTCACCTAGAATTAATCGGAAACTTAAGGTCCGATTATTTAGAGCAGCAGTAGTTCCAGTACTCCTCTATGGGAGTCCATGCTGGGCTCTAACTGCTGAGGACACCAAATCTCTGGATGGCACATTCACAAGAATGCTACGCCGGGTACATTGTGTCAAGTACAATGCACACATCTCCAACCAGACACTATATAACATTGGAGGTGTCTCATTGGTTCCCCCAAGCTTGACACTAGAACAAAATCGCCTCCGCTTTGCAGGACATTGCTTTCGCCGTGAGGACCAGCCAGTGCATAATCTTGTACTTTGGCAGCCTCATGGAGTGAATAAGCATGGTGGACAGCCTATGACTTTCTTGAGACGCATCTTAAAGGACACTGGCCTTAAAGATGCGGATGATCTAGCAAATGTCATGGGTGATAGGGAGTTGTGGCGGTGCAATTTTGTTGACAAGCCGGCACAGCATTCTTAAAAATGCAGCTGCAATGCAGCATGCCGATCATAGTAGTAGTAGTTGTTTCTCGGTTGGATCAACCGCTGCCCTAACCATTGTTTCTCAATTAGTTCAACCGCTGTCCTAACCTTTGTTACTCAGTTAGTGTCACTGATGCCCTAACCTTGTTTCTCAGTTAGTGTAACTGCTGTGCTAACCTTTGTTTCTCGGTTGGATCAACCGCTGCCCTAACCATTGTTTCTCAATTAGTTCAACCGCTGTCCTAACCTTGTTTCTCGGTTGGTTTAACTGATGTCCTAAACTTTGTTCCCCAGTTAATTGAACTGCTGTCCTAACCTTTGTTACTCAGTTAGTGTAACTGCTGTCCTAACCTTGTTCCTCAGTTAGTTTAACCGGTGTCCTAACCTTGTTCCTCAGTTAGTTTAACCGGTGTCCCAACCTTTGTATACTCAGTACGTTTAACTGCTGTCCTAACCTTGTTCCTCAGTTAATTTAACCGCTGTCCTAACCTTGTTCCTCAGTTATTTTAATTGTTGTCCTACCCTTGTTCCTCAGTTAGTTTAACCGCTGTCCTAACCTTTGTTTCTCGGTTAGTTTAACTTATGTCCTAAACTTTGTTCCTCAGTTAGTTTAACTGCTGTGCTAACCTTTGTTTCTCGGTTGGTTTAACTGATGTTCTAAACTTTGTTCCTCAGTTAGTTTAACCGGTGTCCTAACCTTTGTTCCTCAGTTGGTGTAACCGCTGTCCTAACCTTTGTTTCTCAGTTAGTTTAAAAAACTGCTGTCCTAACCTTTGTTTCTCAGTTAGTTTAAAAAACTGCTGTCCTAACCTTTGTTCCTCAGTTATTTTAACTGTTGTCCTACCCTTGTTCCTCAGTTAGTTTAACCGCTGTCCTAACCTTTATTCCTCAGTTAGTTTAACCGCTGTCCTAACCTTTATTCCCCAGTTAGTTTAACCGCTGTCCTAACCTTTGTTCCTCAGTTAGTTTAACCGGCGTCCAAACCTTTGTTCCTCAGTTAGTTTATCCGCTGTCCTAAACTTTGTTCCTCAGTTAGTTTAACCGCTGTCCTAACCTTTGTTCCTCAGTTAGTTTAACTGTTGTCCTAACCTTGTTTCTCGGTTAGTTTAACCGCTGTCCTAACCTTGTTTCTCAGTTAGCTTAACTGCTGTCCTAACCTTTGTCCCTCAGTTAGTTTAACTGATGTCCTAAACTTTGTTCCTCAGTTAGTTTAACTGCTGTGCTAACCTTTGTTTCTCGATTGGATCAACCGCTGCCCTAACCATTGTTTCTCAATTAGTTCAACCGTTGTCCTAACCTTGTTCGTCGGTTAGTTTAACTGATATCCTAAACTTTGTTCCTCAGTTAGTTTAACTGATGTGCTAACCTTGTTTCTCCGTTAGTTTAACCGCGCTGTCCTAACCTATGATCCTCAGTTAGTTTAACCGCTGCCCTAACCTTTGTTCCCCAGTTAGTTTAACCGCTATCATAACCTTTGTTCCTCAGTTAGTTTAACCGCTGTCCAAACCTTTGTTTCTCGGTTAGTTTAACCGCTATCCTAACCTTGTTCCTCGGTTAGTTTAACTGATGTCCTAAACTTTGTTCCTCAGTTAGTTTAACTGCTGTGCTAACCTTTGTTTCTCGGTTGGATCAACCGCTGCCCTAACCATTGTTTCTCAATTAGTTCAACCGTTGTCCAAACCTTGTTCCTCGGTTAGTTTAACTGATGTCCTAACCTTTATTCCTCAGTTAGTTTAACCGCTGTCCTAACCTTTGTTTCTCAGTTATTTTAAAAAACTGCTGTCCTAACCTTTGTTCCTCAGTTAGTTTAACTGTTGTCCTAACCTTGTTTCTCGGTTAGTTTAACCGCTGTCCTAACCTTGTTTCTCAGTTAGCTTAACTGCTGTCCTAACCTTTGTCCCTCAGTTAGTTTAACTGATGTCCTAAACTTTGTTCCTCAGTTAGTTTAACTGCTGTGCTAACCTTTGTTTTTCGATTGGATCAACCGCTGCCCTAACCATTGTTTCTCAATTAGTTCAACCGCTGTCCTAACCTTGTTCCTCGGTTAGTTTAACTGATGTCCTAAACTTTGTTCCTCAGTTAGTTTAACTGATGTGCTAACCTTGTTTCTCCGTTAGTTTAACCGCGCTGTCCTAACCTATGATCCTCAGTTAGTTTAACCGCTGCCCTAACCTTTGTTCCCCAGTTAGTTTAACCGCTATCCTAACCTTTGTTCCTCAGTTAGTTTAACCGCTGTCCAAACCTTTGTTTCTCGGTTAGTTTAACCGCTATCCTAACCTTGTTCCTCGGTTAGTTTAACTGATGTCCTAAACTTTGTTCCTCAGTTAGTTTAACTGCTGTGCTAACCTTTGTTTCTCGGTTGGATCAACCGCTGCCCTAACCATTGTTTCTCAATTAGTTTAACCGCTGTCCTAACCTTTGTTTCTCGGTTGGTTTAACCGCGCTGTCCTAACCTATGATCCTCAGTTAGTTTAACCGCTGCCCTAACCTTTGTTCCCCAGTTAGTTTAACCGCTATCCTAACCTTTGTTCCTCAGTTGGTGTAACCGCTGTCCTAACCTTTGTTCCTCAGTTAGTGTCACTGCTGCCCTAACCTTGTTTCTCAGTTAGTTTAATTGCTGTGCTAACCTTTGTTTCTCGGTTGGATCAACCGCTGCCTTAACCATTGTTTCTCAATTAGTTCAACCGCTGTCCTAACCTTTGTTACTCAGTTAGTGTCACTGCTGCCCTAACCTTGTTTCTCAGTTAGTTTAACTGCTGTGCTAACCTTTGTTTCTCGGTTGGATCAACCGCTGCCCTAACCATTGTTTCTCAATTAGTTCAACCGCTGTCCTAACCTTTGTTACTCAGTTAGTGTCACTGCTGCCCTAACCTTGTTTCTCAGTTAGTTTAACTGCTGTGCTAACCTTTGTTTCTCGGTTGGATCAACCGCTGCCCTAACCATTGTTTCTCAATTAGTTCAACCGCTGTCCTAACCTTGATCCTCAGTTAGTTTAACCGCTGCCCTAACCTTTGTTCCCCAGTTAGTTTAACCGCTATCCTAACCTTGTTCCTCAGTTAGTTTAACCGCTGTCCTAACCTTTGTTTCTCGGTTGGTTTATCTGATGTCCTAAACTTTGTTCTTCAGTTATTTTAACTGCTGTCCTAACCTTTGTTCCTCAGTTGGTGTAACCGCTGTCCTAGCCTTTGTTCCTCAGTTAGTTTATCCGCTGTCCTAAACTTTGTTCCTCAGTTAGTTTAACCGCTGTCCTAACCTTTGTTCCTCAGTTAGTTTAACTGTTGTCCTAACCTTGTTTCTCGGTTAGTTTAACCGCTGTCCTAACCTTGTTTCTCAGTTAGCTTAACTGCTGTCCGTACCTTTGTCCCTCAGTTAGTTTAACTGATGTCCTAAACTTTGTTCCTCAGTTAGTTTAACTGCTGTGCTAACCTTTGTTTCTCGATTGGATCAACCGCTGCCCTAACCATTGTTTCTCAATTAGTTCAACCGCTGTCCTAACCTTGTTCGTCGGTTAGTTTAACTGATATCCTAAACTTTGTTCCTCAGTTAGTTTAACTGATGTGCTAACCTTGTTTCTCCGTTAGTTTAACCGCGCTGTCCTAACCTATGATCCTCAGTTAGTTTAACCGCTGCCCTAACCTTTGTTCCCCAGTTAGTTTAACCGCTATCATAACCTTTGTTCCTCAGTTAGTTTAACCGCTGTCCAAACCTTTGTTTCTCGGTTAGTTTAACCGCTATCCTAACCTTGTTCCTCGGTTAGTTTAACTGATGTCCTAAACTTTGTTCCTCAGTTAGTTTAACTGCTGTGCTAACCTTTGTTTCTCGGTTGGATCAACCGCTGCCCTAACCATTGTTTCTCAATTAGTTCAACCGTTGTCCAAACCTTGTTCCTCGGTTAGTTTAACTGATGTCCTAACCTTTATTCCTCAGTTAGTTTAACCGCTGTCCTAACCTTTGTTTCTCAGTTATTTTAAAAAACTGCTGTCCTAACCTTTGTTCCTCAGTTAGTTTAACTGTTGTCCTAACCTTGTTTCTCGGTTAGTTTAACCGCTGTCCTAACCTTGTTTCTCAGTTAGCTTAACTGCTGTCCTAACCTTTGTCCCTCAGTTAGTTTAACTGATGTCCTAAACTTTGTTCCTCAGTTAGTTTAACTGCTGTGCTAACCTTTGTTTCTCGATTGGATCAACCGCTGCCCTAACCATTGTTTCTCAATTAGTTCAACCGCTGTCCTAACCTTGTTCCTCGGTTAGTTTAACTGATGTCCTAAACTTTGTACCTCAGTTAGTTTAACTGATGTGCTAACCTTGTTTCTCCGTTAGTTTAACCGCGCTGTCCTAACCTATGATCCTCAGTTAGTTTAACCGCTGCCCTAACCTTTGTTCCCCAGTTAGTTTAACCGCTGTCCAAACCTTTGTTTCTCGGTTAGTTTAACCGCTGTCCAAACCTTTGTTTCTCGGTTAGTTTAACCGCTATCCTAACCTTGTTCCTCGGTTAGTTTAACTGATGTCCTAAACTTTGTTCCTCGGTTAGTTTAACTGATGTCCTAAACTTTGTTCCTCAGTTAGTTTAACCGCGCTGTCCTAACCTATGATCCTCAGTTAGTTTAACCGCTGCCCTAACCTTTGTTCCCCAGTTAGTTTAACCGCTATCCTAACCTTTGTTCCTCAGTTAGTTTAACCGCTGTCCAAACCTTTGTTTCTCGGTTAGTTTAACCGCTATCCTAACCTTGTTCCTCGGTTAGTTTAACTGATGTCCTAAACTTTGTTCCTCAGTTAGTTTAACTGCTGTGCTCTAACCTTTGTTTCTCGGTTGGATCAACCGCTGCCCTAACCATTGTTTCTCAATTAGTTCAACCGCTGTCCTAACCTTTGTTTCTCGGTTGGTTTAACCGCGCTGTCCTAACCTATGATCCTCAGTTAGTTTAACCGCTGCCCTAACCTTTGTTCCCCAGTTAGTTTAACCGCTATCCTAACCTTTGTTCCTCAGTTGGTGTAACCGCTGTCCTAACCTTTGTTCCTCAGTTAGTGTCACTGCTGCCCTAACCTTGTTTCTCAGTTGGTTTAACTGCTGTGCTAACCTTTGTTTCTCGGTTGGATCAACCGCTGCCTTAACCATTGTTTCTCAATTAGTTCAACCGCTGTCCTAACCTTTGTTACTCAGTTAGTGTCACTGCTGCCCTAACCTTGTTTCTCAGTTAGTTTAACTGCTGTGCTAACCTTTGTTTCTCGGTTGGATCAACCGCTGCCCTAACCATTGTTTCTCAATTAGTTCAACCGCTGTCCTAACCTTTGTTACTCAGTTAGTGTCACTGATGCCCTAACCTTGTTTCTCAGTTAGTGTAACTGCTGTGCTAACCTTTGTTTCTCGGTTGGATCAACCGCTGCCCTAACCATTGTTTCTCAATTAGTTCAACCGCTGTCCTAACCTTGTTTCTCGGTTGGTTTAACTGATGTCCTAAACTTTGTTCCCCAGTTAATTGAACTGCTGTCCTAACCTTTGATCCTTAGTTAGTTTAACCGCTGTCCTAACCTTGTTCCTCAGTTAGTTTAACCGGTGTCCCAACCTTTGTATACTCAGTACGTTTAACTGCTGTCCTAACCTTGTTCCTCAGTTAATTTAACCGCTGTCCTAACCTTGTTCCTCAGTTATTTTAACTGTTGTCCTACCCTTGTTCCTCAGTTAGTTTAACCGCTGTCCTAACCTTTGTTTCTCGGTTAGTTTAACTTATGTCCTAAACTTTGTTCCTCAGTTAGTTTAACTGCTGTGCTAACCTTTGTTTCTCGGTTGGTTTAACTGATGTTCTAAACTTTGTTCCTCAGTTAGTTTAACCGGTGTCCTAACCTTTGTTCCTCAGTTGGTGTAACCGCTGTCCTAACCTTTGTTTCTCAGTTAGTTTAAAAAACTGCTGTCCTAACCTTTGTTTCTCAGTTAGTTTAAAAAACTGCTGTCCTAACCTTTGTTCCTCAGTTATTTTAACTGTTGTCCTACCCTTGTTCCTCAGTTAGTTTAACCGCTGTCCTAACCTTTATTCCTCAGTTAGTTTAACCGCTGTCCTAACCTTTATTCCCCAGTTAGTTTAACCGCTGTCCTAACCTTTGTTCCTCAGTTAGTTTAACCGGCGTCCAAACCTTTGTTCCTCAGTTAGTTTATCCGCTGTCCTAAACTTTGTTCCTCAGTTAGTTTAACCGCTGTCCTAACCTTTGTTCCTCAGTTAGTTTAACTGTTGTCCTAACCTTGTTTCTCGGTTAGTTTAACCGCTGTCCTAACCTTGTTTCTCAGTTAGCTTAACTGCTGTCCTAACCTTTGTCCCTCAGTTAGTTTAACTGATGTCCTAAACTTTGTTCCTCAGTTAGTTTAACTGCTGTGCTAACCTTTGTTTCTCGATTGGATCAACCGCTGCCCTAACCATTGTTTCTCAATTAGTTCAACCGCTGTCCTAACCTTGTTCGTCGGTTAGTTTAACTGATATCCTAAACTTTGTTCCTCAGTTAGTTTAACTGATGTGCTAACCTTGTTTCTCCGTTAGTTTTACCGCGCTGTCCTAACCTATGATCCTCAGTTAGTTTAACCGCTGCCCTAACCTTTGTTCCCCAGTTAGTTTAACCGCTATCATAACCTTTGTTCCTCAGTTAGTTTAACCGCTGTCCAAACCTTTGTTTCTCGGTTAGTTTAACCGCTATCCTAACCTTGTTCCTCGGTTAGTTTAGCTGATGTCCTAAACTTTGTTCCTCAGTTAGTTTAACTGCTGTGCTAACCTTTGTTTCTCGGTTGGATCAACCGCTGCCCTAACCATTGTTTCTCAATTAGTTCAACCATTGTCCAAACCTTGTTCCTCGGTTAGTTTAACTGATGTCCTAACCTTTATTCCTCAGTTAGTTTAACCGCTGTCCTAACCTTTGTTTCTCAGTTATTTTAAAAAACTGCTTTCCTAACCTTTGTTCCTCAGTTAGTTTAACTGTTGTCCTAACCTTGTTTCTCGGTTAGTTTAACCGCTGTCCTAACCTTGTTTCTCAGTTAGCTTAACTGCTGTCGTAACCTTTGTCCCTCAGTTAGTTTAACTGATGTCCTAAACTTTGTTCCCCAGTTAGTTTAACCGCTATCCTAACCTTGTTCCTCAGTTAGTTTAACCGCTGTCCAAACCTTTGTTTCTCGGTTAGTTTAACCGCTATCCTAACCTTGTTCCTCGGTTAGTTTAACTGATGTCCTAAACTTTGTTCCTCAGTTAGTTTAACTGCTGTGCTAACCTTTGTTTCTCGGTTGGATCAACCGCTGCCCTAACCATTGTTTCTCAATTAGTTCAACCGCTGTCCTAACCTTTGTTTCTCGGTTGGTTTAACCGCGCTGTCCTAACCTATGATCCTCAGTTAGTTTAACCGCTGCCCTAACCTTTGTTCCCCAGTTAGTTTAACCGCTATCCTAACCTTTGTTCCTCAGTTGGTGTAACCGCTGTCCTAACCTTTGTTCCTCAGTTAGTGTCACTGCTGCCCTAACCTTGTTTCTCAGTTAGTTTAACTGCTGTGCTAACCTTTGTTTCTCGGTTGGATCAACCGCTGCCCTAACCATTGTTTCTCAATTAGTTCAACCGTTGTCCAAACCTTGTTCCTCGGTTAGTTTAACTGATGTCCTAACCTTTATTCCTCAGTTAGTTTAACCGCTGTCCTAACCTTTGTTTCTCAGTTATTTTAAAAAACTGCTGTCCTAACCTTTGTTCCTCAGTTAGTTTAACTGTTGTCCTAACCTTGTTTCTCGGTTAGTTTAACCGCTGTCCTAACCTTGTTTCTCAGTTAGTTTAACTGATGTCCTAAACTTTGTTCCTCAGTTAGTTTAACTGCTGTGCTAACCTTTGTTTCTCGATTGGATCAACCGCTGCCCTAACCATTGTTTCTCAATTAGTTCAACCGCTGTCCTAACCTTGTTCCTCGGTTAGTTTAACTGATGTCCTAAACTTTGTTCCTCAGTTAGTTTAACTGATGTGCTAACCTTGTTTCTCCGTTAGTTTAACCGCGCTGTCCTAACCTATGATCCTCAGTTAGTTTAACCGCTGCCCTAACCTTTGTTCCCCAGTTAGTTTAACCGCTATCCTAACCTTTGTTCCTCAGTTAGTTTAACCGCTGTCCAAACCTTTGTTTCTCGGTTAGTTTAACCGCTATCCTAACCTTGTTCCTCGGTTAGTTTAACTGATGTCCTAAACTTTGTTCCTCAGTTAGTTTAACTGCTGTGCTAACCTTTGTTTCTCGGTTGGATCAACCGCTGCCCTAACCATTGTTTCTCAATTAGTTTAACCGCTGTCCTAACCTTTGTTTCTCGGTTGGTTTAACCGCGCTGTCCTAACCTATGATCCTCAGTTAGTTTAACCGCTGCCCTAACCTTTGTTCCCCAGTTAGTTTAACCGCTATCCTAACCTTTGTTCCTCAGTTGGTGTAACCGCTGTCCTAACCTTTGTTCCTCAGTTAGTGTCACTGCTGCCCTAACCTTGTTTCTCAGTTAGTTTAATTGCTGTGCTAACCTTTGTTTCTCGGTTGGATCAACCGCTGCCTTAACCATTGTTTCTCAATTAGTTCAACCGCTGTCCTAACCTTTGTTACTCAGTTAGTGTCACTGCTGCCCTAACCTTGTTTCTCAGTTAGTTTAACTGCTGTGCTAACCTTTGTTTCTCGGTTGGATCAACCGCTGCCCTAACCATTGTTTCTCAATTAGTTCAACCGCTGTCCTAACCTTTGTTACTCAGTTAGTGTCACTGCTGCCCTAACCTTGTTTCTCAGTTAGTTTAACTGCTGTGCTAACCTTTGTTTCTCGGTTGGATCAACCGCTGCCCTAACCATTGTTTCTCAATTAGTTCAACCGCTGTCCTAACCTTGATCCTCAGTTAGTTTAACCGCTGCCCTAACCTTTGTTCCCCAGTTAGTTTAACCGCTATCCTAACCTTGTTCCTCAGTTAGTTTAACCGCTGTCCTAACCTTTGTTTCTCGGTTGGTTTATCTGATGTCCTAAACTTTGTTCTTCAGTTATTTTAACTGCTGTCCTAACCTTTGTTCCTCAGTTGGTGTAACCGCTGTCCTAGCCTTTGTTCCTCAGTTAGTTTATCCGCTGTCCTAAACTTTGTTCCTCAGTTAGTTTAACCGCTGTCCTAACCTTTGTTCCTCAGTTAGTTTAACTGTTGTCCTAACCTTGTTTCTCGGTTAGTTTAACCGCTGTCCTAACCTTGTTTCTCAGTTAGCTTAACTGCTGTCCGTACCTTTGTCCCTCAGTTAGTTTAACTGATGTCCTAAACTTTGTTCCTCAGTTAGTTTAACTGCTGTGCTAACCTTTGTTTCTCGATTGGATCAACCGCTGCCCTAACCATTGTTTCTCAATTAGTTCAACCGCTGTCCTAACCTTGTTCGTCGGTTAGTTTAACTGATATCCTAAACTTTGTTCCTCAGTTAGTTTAACTGATGTGCTAACCTTGTTTCTCCGTTAGTTTAACCGCGCTGTCCTAACCTATGATCCTCAGTTAGTTTAACCGCTGCCCTAACCTTTGTTCCCCAGTTAGTTTAACCGCTATCATAACCTTTGTTCCTCAGTTAGTTTAACCGCTGTCCAAACCTTTGTTTCTCGGTTAGTTTAACCGCTATCCTAACCTTGTTCCTCGGTTAGTTTAACTGATGTCCTAAACTTTGTTCCTCAGTTAGTTTAACTGCTGTGCTAACCTTTGTTTCTCGGTTGGATCAACCGCTGCCCTAACCATTGTTTCTCAATTAGTTCAACCGTTGTCCAAACCTTGTTCCTCGGTTAGTTTAACTGATGTCCTAACCTTTATTCCTCAGTT
>JAUCBJ010003476.1:0-65994 GCA_032718475.1 Nemertoderma westbladi | reverse complement strand
CTCCGTCCGACTGTCAGTCCGTCCGACCGACCAACCGACTGTCCGTCCGTTCGACCGATTGTCCTACTTCTTTATTGTTTTTAATAATTTAACTGTATCTTTTTGCAGAAAATTACTGAGGATTCGATCGACTTTAAGATCCACATCGGCTTGGGCGCGATCGTATTGAAGACCCAAAAGGATCCGGTTGTTACTATACAGATCCAGTTAACCAGCCCAGCTGTTAGGGAAGTCCCTATTGAAGGAGGTTAGTAAGTACCCAATACGGCCGCTAGATGGCGTTGAACTAACCTTTGTCTCGTATAATATTATTATTATTATATTTTAGTTGATTCAAGTTCATACAGTCTAATACCTTAGCAATAATGTATTACGTGTGAGTGAGTATACTAACATCGTGTGGCTCTTCTGTAGTGATATGATTTGATGACACGGACCCCAAACATTCCCAGCAATAATAATCTTTTTTTACTAAATAATGAGTCAGGGGCAACTCAACCACTCTGAAATGTGATGTTATTCAATGAATCTTTATGTGGCAATCTGTTAACGCCAATATTGCCCGACTATATGCCACTAATTTATCATCTCGACTGTGGGTTCATATCAGACTATTTATTGATACTTTTACGAATATTATTTATTTTTTTGGAATCGATTTGGAATCGCTTCTGAAATAAAGCTATATGGGAAAATAAATATAAATAGAAGGAAACATTTACGAAATTTATTTTAAATACGTTGGAAAGGCAGAGGGGGGGGGGGGGGGGGGGGGGGGGTCTGAGTCATCAATAGTTTGTAGTTATTTTCTTATATTTACTGGAATTCTAGTATAATTAAGTATAAGAAATAACATCATTCATTTAGTTATGTTTTTATTGTACCAAAACATCTCGATGACGTCATTGAGTCGTAAGGAATTGAATATGTCACCGGTAATATTCAGCGGAATTCCTAGGAATCCAGCCAATGCGGTTTATTTATTGGATCATATTATTTATTAGTAAATGTAATTCATTACAGTTATTTATATCCCAGGGTTTGAGTCAGACCATAGAAATGTTAACTCGGCAAATAAATGTCAATCAAATTTTTGAAAATCAATTTTTGAATACAATTACGTCATGTTGATAAAAGTACTGTTAGTACTGCGTATATAAAGTGCTACTTTATGTTACTTTTTCTCTACTTCCTAGGAATTTTGCTAAGATTGAGTTCGATTTTTATTGTCTTCGACTTTTCAAAACAACCCAAACACCAAATTTCCAGAAAATGGACTTATGCAAAATTTATTTATTTCCAGGAAAAAATTACATTTTTCCTCTTTTTACGGTTTGACCAAATGTTTATTGGTTGTCGGATAAAAATAAATATTCCAGAAGTTCCTGTTAAATTCTGATCTCTCTAGTGGCGATACAGAATTCATACTAAACTAAATAATGAATTAATTATATTATAAAGTTATTATTAATTTGTGGTGTTTATCTGTGTTTTTCCGTCTGTTTATTTGTCTGTGTGTCGTTATTTTTATCGTTTGGCGATAACTGACACCGTGCGTCTGTAGTCGGTCTGTCTGTTTGTGTGTCCATCTGTCGGTCGGCCGTTCGTTTGTTTGTCATTTATTTATTATTGATTGTTTGTTTGTGTTTACAAAGAAGGTATGACGTTGCTGCTCGCTTATTGGCTAACAGCAACGTCATGCCTACGTCACTAACGTGCCTTTAACATTGGCAATATTTCTCTACTGCATTAGGTGAGTCATCGGCCCTCCCTACCCGGTAGCGCCCCCTAGCGGCGAGTGGGCGCACCCAACGGGAGGGCCGGTGTTCTCTGTGGGACATCTGGTGGAAGGATCGAGACACTCACGACACTCTCAACCCCCGACCCAAATCAGTCCTTCTTAAAAATACAACAGAATAAATAGCAATGAATGTATTATTAGCTAAATAATTTCTGAAATAAAAACACAGTTTAAATTATAAGAAAAGGTGATAACTATCGGTCTCTAATTTTTAAATGTTGGATTTTAATAAACAAGACATAAACTATAGTCGTGGTATATAAGGAAATAATATGAAAGTGCTCGAATATGTTTTTACTTAAAACACACACCTTTCTCTGCCAGTCAGTAAGACATCTCAATTACATACGTTACTACTTTACCATAGCCGTTGGTTAACCTTTTCAAATATTGGGTAAAGTTCACCCATTACAGTAGCCATAGCTCTTTTTGAGTTGTATCGAAGTAATTAAAGATTGTGACTACAAAATGATGAAATTATGCAAAATTTAAAATGGAAATAAGGTACTATTAAACTCAAATATATATTATCTATGATACAAGTAATAAAGAAAGATGTGTGTATGACTCGCCCCAATTCTTCTGTGACGACCCTTCCACTAACCCAAAAGTTTACTGTATCTGCAGAAGAGGCCAAGGTTGATCCATTCGATGTTCTGGACGTACAAGGCTGCCTGGGTGCGTTGGCAGCCCTGCGCCACGCAAAGTGGTTCCAGGTTTGTCGTAGATTTAGTATTTAACCTTATTGTAATACTTCTCAGCCTTATTATATCACTGCAAAATCATTTTATTTGAGATAAATTTCCACATGGAATAGAAACTAGAGAGATATATTTATAACTTTTTGATTAATTTTTCTCGATCATGTTTTACTGGCGTTTATTGTAATTTCCTCTCATTTTATTTTTTTCTACTAGGATATTATAATAATTATTTTGAAGGTATTTTCTTTATTTTGCCGAAATGAATTGAATTTTGGATGGCATTATTTTTCTTGTCATTTTTAGTCTCGCTAAAAGTATGCCAAACTTATTTTGTAAACGAAATTTATTTAAGTTTAGTGAGTTGATCTTCAATTAATGTTGGTAAAACAATTGTTTATTAATTCCGAGTGGCTAACTAATTCGAAAAAATTATGATTCATTTATAAACTCTTCTAATCGCAATGTGTTTTATTCCAAAATTTTAATATCCTTAACGTCGTTGGCGCTAGTATTGGCAGCACCTTGATTGGATATTAAATCTTTTGCAACACTCGCCTTTGTTATATTCAATCTCTATCTCTCGGGAAAAAATATCACACTGGTGCCGTAAAGTGCTATTAAATAATATTGTATCCCGAATAAATAGTGTAAAATTATGTCACTGAACAACTTAATTGCATTTACGTTGAGATAGATCATAGATACCTCGGAAACAATTTGCGTTCCTTAGTATTGATTGGGCATTGCCTGGCAACCTTATGCGTACTAGGAGTTATTGGCAAACGGTCATATTGCGTAAAACTTTTGGCAGTTTAGTTATTATATTTTTTTAATTTATTCCAAATGTTTTCTACTTCGGAGGTTTATAAGTTCATATTATTGTACGCAATTTGAGAAATTCCAGAAAATAGTACATCTTTTTTTAACAATAGAAGTTTCATATACATGATTCGTATTTTGGAATAAATCTACATTCATATACTTATTGCAAATTACTTTGCAGTGTACTGCTCCTCGTGGCTTACATGAACTCGCTCGCTACGTTCGTTCGTGAAACAAACCGCTCGGATCATCACACTGTAAAGTTATACTTTACACATGTGAATAGTTTTTTTTATTGTTTACATAATTATGGAAGGGGATCTTTACTTAATTCTTACGGTTAATAACCGGTATATATTTGAATCCTAATTTTTTATTGTTTAATTGACGCGCATCAAGAAATCAAATGCAATAAAATTTGCATAAGGCTGGAAAGTAGCTGGGGGTGGTTGGCGGATAAATGATTGAATGGAAATAATGTAAAGTACAAAATACTCAATACAAGTAAATTAAATTATTCATTCAATCATTTTCTACCCAATCACCAGTGAGTAAATATTGAATTACTAATTTTCTAACTCGAGCATTCTAATTAACCTACAGGCTAAGGCAACCCCAGTGCAATCAGCTGTTATCGTTATTCGTGTTCTTCGGGACTTGTGTCAGCGGATCCCTTCTTGGAGCCCTCTAGACCCTTGGGTAAGTTGCTAGGATATGTTGGGCTAAAACAATTCTAATTTTTATCAAAAAATTTATTTATTTTATTTGAATTTGTAAAAAATGTTTATTTATTTGTAAAAAAGTTATACTTTCGCTTTCTAGTTTGTATAGCAATTACTGAAAGGAAGCATACTGTACATAGTAAATAGTAAATAATTTTTAATTAAGAAAATAAATGTTATATATAATACATAATGATGCACATAATGATACATAATAAATATTGTCATCAATGTAAAACGATTAATCATAAATATAAAAGAAGTAGATCGTACCAACAACGTCATAATGTAACCAACTGCAATAGCATAAACTCCATCTCCACAAATAAGTCTCTATCTACCGCCAATCAATATCTTCGGTTTCTTCCGCATTGCCTCATCAAATTCGAGATATACCTGGTATCCCTGCGCCGTCGTCCAGCCCGAGCCCGCTACGCCATTTCGTCCGCGACCCTCTAAGGCAATGGGAAGCCCCGCGTATGATAGCCAGCTGGACCCGGGTACGGACCCACCCCATCACCATGCTGTAGGGTCTCCCCCACGTCCGGTGGAGCTTCTGGGCAATGGTCCTGAGGAGCTTGTCCGCTTGGGGGGCCAACACTCCGTCGCAGGAGGCAACGTATGGCGAGAAGTCGCCACGCCGCGCCCAGACTGCGTCGGAGTAGAGCCGCTTCTTCTCGTCTTCGGCTGACTCGAGGACTGACATCGGGGAGCGCCCCGCATAAGACCCGGCGTCAAGGTTAACCAACCTGATGTCGATCAACGCCTGGGTCTGCGGGTTAAACGCCCCCCGAATGCCCACGTCACACCGAAGACCAGACGCTCCGTCGACCCCCTGCTGCTCCCGAACGACCGGCTCGCAAGTAACATTGCGGGGCCCGAACGCTGCCGCCGCCAGGTCGCCCACAACGTCCCGTAGCTCATTGTGGCGCTGGATGACGAGACCTCCTTTCTTGCAATTTAACCCGTGGTTAAGATCGAAGGGGGCCCCGCACCCATCGCACCGGCTCGGAACCGAGGCGAGGGGCCGACCATAGCGGATGGCCACCGCATCACGGAACTCACGAGGAGAAAGGTCGAGGTGATGCTCTGCATGGGGGAGACAGGAAATCCAGCCGCTGGTACGGTAGTCAACAGCTCGTTGTACTGTGCGTCGTCGGGTCTGTGACATGTCTTCGATCGCCTCCTTGAACCCGGTCTCCTCCCGTGCAAGCTGTAGTGTACGCCCCACTTTGCGAGCCCCCTGAAGACAAGGTTGTTTTTTAGAACTGTGGACATTTTTGTCCCTTGGTTGTATTTTGTATATTTATATGTTTTTGTTTTTAGATAAATACGTCATTTCAGGAAAAAGTGCAGATAGTATGTCTATAATGAACTCGCGTATTGAGTTTTACACTCTTTCGCATTAAGTGCACGAGCGACGCGAGTCATAAACTCGCGTATAATTCAATTCAAGAATAGTTGAATTTCGGGCCAATTTTACTTTATTATAAATAAAAAAAGTGATTTTCCTTTTAGTACGTTCTTGTTTTATCGATTATATAACATTTTTTTATGTTCTCTTTAGGCTATGGAGCTGCTTGTAGAGAAGTGTCTGAAGTCAGCCCCATACCCGATGTCGCCGGGGGAGGCGTTACGACGGGTGTTCGAGTGTGTCGCGGCCGGGACGTTGCTGCCGGGAGGCCCGGGGTTGATGGACCCGTGTGAGAAGGAGCCCACCGATTCGTTGCAACGACTCCGCCCCCAGGAACGGGAGGACATCACCGCCAGCGCGCAGCACGCGCTCAGGATGCTCGCCTTCTCACAGATACACAAGGTGCTCGGGATGGAGGCGCTGCCCAGCCCGGAGCAGCTCGCGGCCAATAGGAAGCGGCCACGTGATGCTGCAGAGGGGAAGGAGGATGATGGAGGTAGGTTGGGTTGGGGCGAGCCGTGTAGTGAGGTAGGTTGGGTGGGGGCGAGCCCTGTAGTGAGGTAGGTTGGTTGGGGGCGAGCCGTGCAGTGAGGTCGGATGATGGCGGTAGGTTGGGTTGGGGCGAGCCGTGTAGTGAGGTCGGATGATGGCGGTAGGTTGGGTTGGGGCGAGCCGTGTAGTGAGGTAGGTTGAGTGTGGCGAGACATGTAGTGAGGTAGGTTGGGTTGGGGCGAGCCGTGTAGTGAGATCGGATGATGGCGGTAGGTTGGGTTGGGGCGAGCCGTGTAGTGAGGTAGGTTGGGTTGGTGCGAGCCGTGTAGTGAGGTAGGTTGGTTGGGGCGAGCCGTGTAGTGAGGTCGGATGATGGCGGTAGGTTGGTTGGGGCGAGCCGTGTAGTGAGGTCGGATGATCGCGGTAGGTTGGTTGGGACGAGCCGTGTAGTGAGGCAGGTTGGGTGGGGCGACCCGTGTAGTGAGGTAGGTTGGTTGGTGGGGCGAGCCGTGTAGTGAGGTAGGTTGGTTGGTAGGGCGAGCCGTGTAGTGAGGTCGGATGATGGCGGTAGGTTGGTTGGGGCGAGCCGTGTAGTGAGGTAGGTTGGGTGAGGCGAGCCGTGTAGTGATGTAAGTTGGGTTGGGGCGAGCCGTGTAGTGTGGTAGGTTGGTTGGGGCGAGCCGTGTAGTGAGGTAGGTTGGTTGGTGGGGCGAGCCGTGTAGTGAGGCAGGTTGGGTGGGGAGAGCCATGTAGTGATGCAGATTGGGTGGGGCGAGCCGTGTAGTGAGGTAGGTTGGTTGGTGGGGCGAGCCGTGTAGTGAGGTCGGATGATGGCGGTAGGTTGGTTGGGGCGAGCCGTGTAGTGAGGTCGGATGATCGCGGTAGGTTGGTTGGGACGAGCCGTGTAGTGAGGCAGGTTGGGTGGGGCGACCCGTGTAGTGAGGTAGGTTGGTTGGTGGGGCGAGCCGTGTAGTGAGGTAGGTTGGTTGGTAGGGCGAGCCGTGTAGTGAGGTCGGATGATGGCGGTAGGTTGGTTGGGGCGAGCCGTGTAGTGAGGTAGGTCGGATTGGGGCGAGTCGTGTAATGAGGTAGGTTGGTTGGGGCTAGCCGTGTAGTGAGGTAGGTTGGTTTGGGCGAGCCGTGTAGTGCGGTAGGTTGGTTGGTGGGGCGAGCCGTGTAGTGAGGCAGGTTGGGTGGGACGAGCCATGTAGTGATGCAGGTTGGGTGGGGCGAGCCGTGTAGTGAGGTAGGTTGGTTGGTGGGGCGAGCCGTGTAGTGAGGTCGGATGATGGCGGTAGGTTGGTTTGGGCGAGCCGTATTGTGAAGTAGGTTGGGTGGGGCGAGCCGTGTAGTGAGGTCGGATGATGGCGGTAGGTTGGTTGGGGCGAGCCGTGTAGTGAGGTCGGATGATGGCGGTAGGTTGGTTGGAGCGAGTCGTGTAGTGAGGTAGGTTGGTTGGTGGGGCGAGCCGTGTAGTGAGGTCGGATGATGGCGGTAGGTTGGTTGGGGCGAGTCGTGTAGTGAGGTAGGTTGGTTGGTGGGGCGAGCCGTGTAGTGAGGTCGGATGATGGCGGTAGGTTGATTGGGGCGAGCCGTGTAGTGAGGTAGGTCGGATTGGGGCGAGTCGTGTAATGAGGTAGGTTGGTTGGGGGCTAGCCGTGTAGTGAGGTAGGTTGGTTTGGGCGAGCCGTGTAGTGCGGTAGGTTGGTTGGTGGGGCGAGCCGTGTAGTGAGGTCGGATGATGGCGGTAGGTTGGTTTGGGCGAGTCGTGTAGTGAGGCAGGTTGGTTGGGGCGAGCCGTGTAGTGAGGTCGGATGATGGCGGTAGATTGGTTGGGGCGAGCCATGTAGTGAGGCAGGTTGGGTGGGGCGAGCCGTGTAGTGAGGTAGGTTGGTTGGGGCGAGCCGTGTAGTGAGGCAGGTTGGTTGGGGCGAGCCGTGTAGTGAGGTAGGTTGGTTGGGGCGAGCCGTGTAGTGAGGTAGGTTGGGTGGGGCGAGCCGTGTAGTGAGGTAGGTTGGGTTGGGGCGAGCCATGTAGTGAGGTCGGATGATTGAGGTAGGTTGGTTGGGGCGAGCTGTATAGTGAGGTCGGATGATGGCGGTAGATTGGTTGGGGCGAGCTATGTAGTGAGGCAGGTTGGTTGGGGCGAGCCGTGTAGTGAGGTAGGTTGGTTGGGGCGAGCCGTGTAGTGAGGTAGGTTGGTTGGGGCGAGCCGTGTAGTGAGGTAGGTTGGTTGGGACGAGCCTTGTAGTGAGGTAGGTTGGGTGGGACGAGCCGTGTAGTGAGGTAGGTTGGGTTGGGACGATCCGTGTAGTGAGGTAGGTTGGGTTGGGGCTAGCCATGTAGTGAGGTCGGATGATTGAGGTAGGTTGGTTGGGGCGAGCCGTATAGTGAGGTCGGATGATGGCGGTAGATTGGTTGGGGCGAGCTATGTAGTGAGGCAGGTTGGGTGGGGCGAGCCGTGTAGTGAGGTAGGTTGGTTGGGGCGAGCCGTGTAGTGAGGTAGGTTGGTTGGGGCGAGCCGTGTAGTGAGGTAGGTTGGTTGGGACGAGCCTTGTAGTGAGGTAGGTTGGGTGGGACGAGCCGTGTAGTGAGGTAGGTTGGGTTGGGACGATCCATGTAGTGAGGTAGGTTGGTTGGGACGAGCCATGTAGTGAGGTAGGTTGGTTGGGGCGAGCCGTGTAGTGAGGTAGGTTGGATTGGAGCGATCCATGTAGTGAGGTAGGTTGGTTGGGACGAGCCTTGTAGTGAGGTAGGTTGGGTGGGACGAGCCTTGTAGTGAGGTCGGATGATGGAGGTAGGTTGGTTGGGGCGAGCCTTCTAGTGAGATAGGTTGGTTGGTGCGAGCCGTGTAATGAGGTAGGTTGGTTGGGGCGAGCCGTGTAGTGAGGTAGGTTGGTTGGGGCGAGCCGTGTAGTGAGGTAGGTTGGATTGGGGCCATCCAAGTAGTGAGGTAGGTTGGTTGGGACGAGCCTTGTAGTGAGGTAGGTTGGGTGGATCCACAATTGGCTTCCCCAATGCAGCGTGCATTAAGAAATGCTATGCCGGCTTATCGACAAAATTGCACCGCCACAACTCCCTATCACCCATGACATTTGCTAGATCATCCGCATCTTTAAGGCCAGTGTCCTTTAAGATGCGTCTCAAGAAAGTCATGGGCTGTCCATCATGCTTATTCACTCCATGAGGCTGCCAAAGCACAAGATTATGCACTGGCTGGTCCTCACGGCGAAAGCAATGTCCTGCAAAGCAGAGGCGGCTTTGTTCAAGTGTCCAGCTTGGGGGAACCAATGAGACACCTCCAATGTTATATAGTGTCTGGTTGAAGATGTGTGCATTGTACTTGACACAGTGAACCCAGCTGCCACATAAACATGTTTATCATATTCAATATAAAGCATAGCAAATAAGCAACAAGTGTTTCTCTGATTTATAATCTAGACATTCATCTCTGTAGTACTGTAGGTAGGTAATTGTAAAAGCAAAACCGTTTACCTATACTTTTACTTTATTATTCATTATTTTTGTTTTCACAAAAATATTGAATTTTGTTATTGGGAAAAATTGTACATTTTTATATAATTTAACAAATTTTAAGCTGAAGGGCATATAAATTCAGATAATATAGCAAATCCCGAAAAATCCCGATATTTTTTCATCGAGATCGGGACGGGATCGGGATCGGGATTTTCCATCGGGATCCCGTCGCAACACTAGTATAAAGTAATGATTTTCTGTATTTTTTTATATTCTTGCAATTCTATATGTTGGATTGGCGTTTTTTGAATTTTTGCTCTTTTTATTTCAGCTATTGACAAGAAAGAAAAAGTAGAAGATGGTAAATAAAAGGAATGGAATCATATTGAAGGCAGTTAAATAACCGATGTTAGATACTCATAATATTGGAATTGGAAGGCAGTGAAGTAACTGGCGTTCTAGAACACTCAATGTATTGGAAGGCAGTGAAGTAACTGGCGTTCTAGAACACTCAATGTATTGGAAGGCAGTGAAGTAGCTGATGTTCCAGAATTCTCATTGCAGTTAGGCTATTTTTGTTTTTACTGTTCTATGTGGCGGCAGTATTGTGACAGTCATTGTATAACTATTGTATGACATTCAGGAGGGACTTTTATTTTTACTTCTATAACGTTGCAGCCGGTATCCCTTAGAATTTGCTTTAACTTTTCATGAGAAACATTTCTCATTGATCCTCTCCATAAGTTTGTTTCTCAATATGATTCTTCAGGAACTCTAAACCTCGCTAATTGTATTAAAACCTAAGTTTTTATTTCCTAAATTATTTCTATTGGCTGTAAACAATAATTCTCAACCGAATAACGATATTGGATGTTATTTTTGAAATGTTTAAATTCAGGATATATTCCTTTTTGCAGGGTTATGATATTTCTTATATTTTTCCTCTCATTTGGTTCATGTATTTTGCTTGTTCAACTGCATTTTACTTTTTGTTCAGGACTATAATAGTCATATATATACCAACTATGTATTTGGTACACCATTGTCAATGTTCTGTTGTCGTATCCAAAATATATTCTATGTTGTGTTACACTTATAAAGTGCGGAAGTTATCTTAAATTAGCAACTTGGACAATAAATTCAACTAAATGCATTTTCGGTTTTACTAATTTTTTTTTTGTTTGTTAATTTTTTATCTAACCTGGCTCGGAGAATGTGCTGGTTTGAAGAGTGAGCTGGCTCGAAGAGTGAGCTTGATGAGTGAGCTGACTCGAAGAGTGAGCTTGAGGAGTGAGCTGGCTCGAAGAGTGAGCGTGAGGAGTGAGCTGGCTCGAAGAGTGAGCTTGAGGAGTGAGCTGACTCGAAGAGTGAGCTTGGGGGCGAGCTGGCTCGAAGAATGAGCGTGAAAAGTGAGCTGGCTCGACGAGTGACCTTGAGTGAGTTGGCTCGAAGAGTGAGCTTGAGGAGTGAGCTGGCTCGATGAGCGAGCTTGAGGAGTGAACTGACTTTAAGAGTGAGCTTGAGGAGTGAGCTGGCTCGAAGAGTGAGCGTGAGGAGTGAGTTGGCTCGAAGAGTGAGCTTGAGGAGTGAGCTGACTCGAAGAGTAAGCTTGATGAGTGAGCTGGCTCGACGAGTTAGCTGGCTCGAAGAGTGAGCGTGAGGAGTGATCTGGCTAGAAGAGTGAGCTTGAGGAGTGAGTTGACTCGAAGAGTGAGCTTGGGGAGTGAGCTGGCTCGATGAGCGAGCTTGAGGAGTGAACTGACTTTAAGAGTGAGCTTGAGGAGTGAGCTGGCTCGAAGAGTGAGCGTGAGGAGTGAGTTGGCTCGAAGAGTGAGCTTGAGGAGTGAGCTGACTCGAAGAGTAAGCTTGAGGAGTGAGCTGGCTCGACGAGTTAGCTGGCTCGAAGAGTGAGCGTGAGGAGTGATCTGGCTAGAAGAGTGAGCTTGAGGAGTGAGTTGACTCGAAGAGTGAGCTTGGGGAGTGAGCTGGCTCGAAGAATAAGCGTGAGGAGTGAGCTGGCTCGACGAGTGACCTTGAGGAGTGAGTTGGCTCGATGAGTGAGCTTGAGGAGTGAGCTGGCTCGAAGAGTGAGCTTGAGGAGTGAACTGACTCGAAGATTGAGCTTGAGGAGTGAGCTGGCACGAAGAGTGAGCGTGAGGAGTGAGTTGGCTCGAAGAGTGAGCTTGAGGAGTGAGCTGACTCGAAGAGTGAGCTTGATGAGTGAGCTGGCTCGAAGAGTGAGCGTGAGGAGAGAGCCGGCTCGAAGAGTGAGCGTGAGGAGTGAGCTGGCTCGAAGAGTGAGATTGAGGAGTGAACTGGCTCGAAGAGTGAGCTTGAGGAGTGAGCTGGCTCAAAGAGTGAGCTTTAGGAGTGAGCTGGCTCTACGAGTGAGCTTGAGGAGTGAGTTGGCTCGAAGAGTGAGCGAGATGATTGTGCTGGCTCGAAGAGTGAGCGTGAGGAGTGAGCTGGTTCGAAGAGTGAGCGTGAGGAGTGAGCTGGCTCGAAGAGTGAGCTTGAAGAGTGAGCTAGCTCGAAGAGTGAGCTTGAGGATTGAGCTGGCTCGAAGTGTTAGCTTGGGGAGTGAGCTGGCTCGAAGAGTGAGCTTGAGGAGTGAGCTGGCTCGAAGAGTGAGCTTGAGAAGCGAGCTGACTCGAAGAGTAAGCTTGATGAGTGAGCTGGCTCGACGAGTGAGCTGGCTCGAAGAGTGAGCGTGAGGAGTGAGCTGGCTAGAAGAGTGAGCTTGAGGAGTGAGCTGACTCGAAGAGTGAGCTTGGGGAGGGAGCTGGCTCGAAGAATAAGCGTGAGGAGTGAGCTGGCTCGACGAGTGACCTTGAGGAGTGAGTTGGCTCGAAGAGTGAGCTTGGTGAGTGAGCTGGCTCGAAGAGTGAGCTTGAGGAGTGAACTGACTCGACGATTGAGCTTGAGGAGTGAGCTGGCACGAAGAGTGAGCGTGAGGAGTGAGTTGGCTCAAAGAGCGAGCTTGAGGAGTGAGCTGACTCGAAGAGTGAGCTGGCTCGAAGATTGAGCGTGAGGAGTGAGCTGGCTCGACGAGTGATCTGGCTCGAAGAGTGAGATTGAGGAGTGAACTGGCTCGAAGAGTGAGCTTGAGGATTGAGCTGGCTCAAAGAGTGAGCTTTAGGAGTGAGCTGGCTCGACGAGTGAGCTTGAGGAGTGAGTTGGCTCGAAGAGTGAGCGAGAGGATTGTGCTGGCTCGAAGAGTGAGCGTGAGGAGTGAGCTGGCTCGAAGAGTGAGCGTGAGGAGTGAGCTGGCTCGAAGAGTGAGCTTGAGGAGTGAGCTGGCTCGAAGAGTGAGCTTGAGGATTGAGCTGGCTCGAAGTGTTAGCTTGGGGAGTGAGCTGGCTCGAAGAGTGAGCTTGAGGAGTGAGCTGGCTCGAAGAGTGAGCTTGAGGAGCGAGCTGACTCGAAGAGCAAGCTTGATGAGTGATCTGGCTCGACGAGTGAGCTGGCTCGAAGAGTGAGCGTGAGGAGTGAGCTGGCTAGAAGAGTGAGCTTGAGGAGTGAGCTGACTCGAAGAGTGAGCTTGGGGAGGGAGCTGGCTCGAAGAATAAGCGTGAGGAGTGAGCTGGCTCGACGAGTGACCTTGAGGAGTGAGTTGGCTCGAAGAGTGAGCTTGGTGAGTGAGCTGGCTCGAAGAGTGAGCTTGAGGAGTGAACTGACTCGACGATTGAGCTTGAGGAGTGAGCTGGCACGAAGAGTGAGCGTGAGGAGTGAGTTGGCTCGAAGAGTGAGCGTGAGGAGAGAGCCGGCTCGAAGAGTGAGCGTGAGGAGTGAGCTGGCTCGAAGAGTGAGATTGAGGAGTGAACTGGCTCGAAGAGTGAGCTTGAGGAGTGAGCTGGCTCAAAGAGTGAGCTTTAGGAGTGAGCTGGCTCTACGAGTGAGCTTGAGGAGTGAGTTGGCTCGAAGAGTGAGCGAGATGATTGTGCTGGCTCGAAGAGTGAGCGTGAGGAGTGAGCTGGTTCGAAGAGTGAGCGTGAGGAGTGAGCTGGCTCGAAGAGTGAGCTTGAAGAGTGAGCTAGCTCGAAGAGTGAGCTTGAGGATTGAGCTGGCTCGAAGTGTTAGCTTGGGGAGTGAGCTGGCTCGAAGAGTGAGCTTGAGGAGTGAGCTGGCTCGAAGAGTGAGCTTGAGAAGCGAGCTGACTCGAAGAGTAAGCTTGATGAGTGAGCTGGCTCGACGAGTGAGCTGGCTCGAAGAGTGAGCGTGAGGAGTGAGCTGGCTAGAAGAGTGAGCTTGAGGAGTGAGCTGACTCGAAGAGTGAGCTTGGGGAGGGAGCTGGCTCGAAGAATAAGCGTGAGGAGTGAGCTGGCTCGACGAGTGACCTTGAGGAGTGAGTTGGCTCGAAGAGTGAGCTTGGTGAGTGAGCTGGCTCGAAGAGTGAGCTTGAGGAGTGAACTGACTCGACGATTGAGCTTGAGGAGTGAGCTGGCACGAAGAGTGAGCGTGAGGAGTGAGTTGGCTCAAAGAGCGAGCTTGAGGAGTGAGCTGACTCGAAGAGTGAGCTGGCTCGAAGATTGAGCGTGAGGAGTGAGCTGGCTCGACGAGTGATCTGGCTCGAAGAGTGAGATTGAGGAGTGAACTGGCTCGAAGAGTGAGCTTGAGGATTGAGCTGGCTCAAAGAGTGAGCTTTAGGAGTGAGCTGGCTCGACGAGTGAGCTTGAGGAGTGAGTTGGCTCGAAGAGTGAGCGAGAGGATTGTGCTGGCTCGAAGAGTGAGCGTGAGGAGTGAGCTGGCTCGAAGAGTGAGCGTGAGGAGTGAGCTGGCTCGAAGAGTGAGCTTGAGGAGTGAGCTGGCTCGAAGAGTGAGCTTGAGGATTGAGCTGGCTCGAAGTGTTAGCTTGGGGAGTGAGCTGGCTCGAAGAGTGAGCTTGAGGAGTGAGCTGGCTCGAAGAGTGAGCTTGAGGAGCGAGCTGACTCGAAGAGCAAGCTTGATGAGTGATCTGGCTCGACGAGTGAGCTGGCTCGAAGAGTGAGCGTGAGGAGTGAGCTGGCTAGAAGAGTGAGCTTGAGGAGTGAGCTGACTCGAAGAGTGAGCTTGGGGAGGGAGCTGGCTCGAAGAATAAGCGTGAGGAGTGAGCTGGCTCGACGAGTGACCTTGAGGAGTGAGTTGGCTCGAAGAGTGAGCTTGGTGAGTGAGCTGGCTCGAAGAGTGAGCTTGAGGAGTGAACTGACTCGACGATTGAGCTTGAGGAGTGAGCTGGCACGAAGAGTGAGCGTGAGGAGTGAGTTGGCTCAAAGAGCGAGCTTGAGGAGTGAGCTGACTCGAAGAGTGAGCTTGATGAGTGAGCTGGCTCGAAGAGTGAGCGTGAGGAGTGAGCTGGCTCGAAAAGTGAGCTTGAGGAGTGAGCTGGCTCAAAGAGTGAGCTTTAGGAGTGAGCTTGCTCGACGAGTGAGCTTGATGAGTGAGTTTGTTCGAAGAGTGAGCGAGAGGATTGTGCTGGCTCGAAGAGTGAGCTTGGGGAGTGAGCTGGCTCGAAGAGTGAGCGTGAGGAGTGAGCTGGTTCGAAGAGTGTGCTTGGGGAGTGAGCTTGAGGAGTGCGCTGGCTCGAAGAGTGAGCTTGAGGAGTGAGCTGGCTCGAAGAGTGATCTTGAGGAGTGAGTTGGCTCGAAGAGTGAGCTTGAGGAGTGAGCTGGCTCGAAGAGTGAGCTTGAGGAGTGAGCTGGCTCGAAGAGTGAGCTGGAGGAGTGAGCTAACTCGAAGAATTATTCTTATAATTCTTCTAGACTCGTCTGACTAAGAATATTATCTTTACACCAAAGTACAGCTATAGATACAATATTTGTATAAAATATTTCAGAAATAGTTATAGTTAGATACGCCTGAAGCAACGTATAATTTCCATAAGTCAAACAAACAAAATAGTCAACAACAAAATTTACCGTTACCAATATATCATACCCAACATAACAATTACGTACTATGTAACATCAATACAGATAGAAATGTAAACCGGGCGGGTAAATTATAACTAATTAATTAACTAATTATATCCGTTTGATTTTGTTTTCATTTTTATTTTTATTTCATCTACTTCCTTTTTTTGTGAGCTTTAATATATTTATTTTCTGAGGGGGGATATTATTATAATTGGCACAAAACCCGCCTTGGTGCATTAACATTGTTGATTTTCAATTTAGTGATAGGAACAGGTTACAGTGGCATCTATTCTAACCAAAACAATAAAAGAAAGCATATAATACGGTTACAGTTTCATTTTTGCTCGATTGCTCGTAACCAGCTGTTAAATGCATCCGTTTTCCCCTGGAGATGGTTGAATTTTGATTGCGTCTAAATGTATTTTTGTTATTTATATAAATGTAGCCACGATCGGAAATCCTTTCCAAAGTTTTTATATCACTTTCAAACTAGAGTTCTATTTACAAGCATTTGATAAACCTCTATCAATGACCATCAATCGGCCGAGCTCAACCATCTATGATAACTAGGCAAAAAAGGTGAAAATTTCGTAATTGTTTTTTTAAATTGTTCTTATTTTATTGATTGGTTGATTTATAATACTTATATTGCTATTGGCGTTGTTCTCTTTCTGTGTTTCTACTGTATTTGTAACTTACTTTGATCTCTTCCTGTCTTTTAAAGCAGTAACGTTTCTTATGGGATTCTTCAAATAAGGTTAATGAAATTAAATCAAGAATGAACAGCGCTATCCTTTTTTTAAAGATAATACAATTGAGTTTTCCTTTTGTTTTTAACTTATCCTATACTTTTAGTCCGTTTTTTGAACTGCATCCTATCCTTTTCTTCCTTTTTTTTTCAAAATATAAATTTCTTTTTTTTCTTTTTGTCATCGATTTTTGTGGCTGGGAAGGCTGATTACAATAATAAAGCAAAAAAGGGGTATGACGCCTGCATGTGCTGAGAGAGAACGTTACCGGGTGTGACAAACCAAACGTTACGCCACAGGCCAAACATTGGCGGGATTATTCAGAGACCGGCACCAGGACTCGACGTTTGGTGATGGCAGCTTGGCAACTAACCATTCCGACGCCTTTTGTAACATCAGATAAATAATAAATCATTTTTTTACATGATTTACTATTAACTATTTACATATTGTATGACAAGTAGCACTTTTCAACGTTTTGACCGGGGTGTATGCGCGAGGGAGGTTTACATAAATATACAACGGTCTCCAACGTTCAATAGGGTGTCTTTTTCACACAATGGCTGAACGTATAATTTTTGTTATATTATTATGTCAACTTTCGGCGATCTGAATGATTAACTATTAGCTTTACCTTCACTATTATTGTAATTAGGAATATTGAGCAATTCATATCCATTTTATGCAATAACTCGCAGTATATTATTTATATTTTGTTCTAGAACTCTACAATATTGCCATGGTAACAATGATTTATGTTATAAAAATGTAGTGCTATACGGAACTGTTAGAATTATATTATTTGTATTTTGGGAGAATGATATTCCAGAGGTTTCGTATATTAATAAAAAAAAAACTGGATCGAACTGGTGACCTCCACCAGCTCGGAAGTCTGGTGTTCGCGCTTTTAGACCTTTAGCAGTTTAACCTGCCAAATTTAGGTGTCTTTTAGGTTATAAATCGACTTTAGCCTATGACAAGTATTTGATACACTACATTAGCCGAAGCCAGCCTATGCGCGACCATTCACCCGCTGGATATACCCGGGAGACTGGATTCGGAAGCTCTGACCTTATTGCGATGTAGGCCTACTGTATTATTCGATTGATCGCTAGTATATAATCTCTGACCAATATTATTCACCTTCGGGAAATATCAACAGTTCCTTTAGGACGTGGCGCTCTAAGTATGTAAACAGAGTTATGACTTACACTAAGCACAACAGGATGGCTATTGATTCACGTATAAAGCGCATTCTTTAGGAGATGCTTTGTTATCTATCAAACTCATGCACACTACTGCACAATGCTGCACACCGATCTGCCGACCTTCACTGATTTTAGTCACATATAAAGAGAACAGCAACGGACACATGTAGTGCCTATGAAATAGCATTAGATTCACTCCAAAACCAATAGAATGTAAGTCGCAATTGCTATATGTAACCGGTCTCTTACCTTCAGTATATCAAGAAGATTGGGGTTTTATGATTATTTATCGATATTATCCAAATATAACAATATTCCATCAAACTTATACAATTAATAACCGACAGTAAATAGCAGTAAAATAATGCGGTGAAAGGTATGTATGGTATGATATGGGCTGTATGCCAGTTTGTGGTTTGAGTTGATATGAATTGTGATAACAGTTATACGTTTCTATGATCAAAGCCTACTAATGTTTGGCTAAAGCCTGAAACACAGAATAATTCCACAGACGGTCTTCTGGCATCAGGAAAAAAGGTAAACATAAACCGTAATGCATTGCGCGATTTCCCGGAGGCTTCTGTACAAATAAAATGAGAATCGCTCTGATTGGTTGACCGAACAAAGAAACAAAGGAAAAGTTACACGTGTACATATCAGCTGATAGATGTCGTCATCGTAACTACACTGTATCAAGAGGATTTTGGCTTATTGCGACATAAAATCGCTAGTTATGTCCGCTAAAGTACACATACAGAAGAAATGGCTTTTTATGTCCACTAAAACACCGGTACAGTAAGGAAACGGCTTTTTATGTCCGTTAAAACACCTACAGAGTACTTTGCGGGGAAAATAACCAGCTAATTCCGCAAAAGCCTTTACACCGCTCCCAGAAAATGGGATTTAATTCTATAAAATATAAAAAATCACAGTTTCTAAAATATAAAATACTCTAAACAGTTAGTCTTTCTTGCGTGGATGGCGTTTACGCAGTTTTTTGAGGCTAGCAAGAGTCCTTTTCTCTTTGGGGCGAGCCACTTTACTAGGAGGGCTATAACTCCTAGGTGAAGGGTGCAATACAATTGCATCAGAAGGTTTAGGATTACGGTCAGTGTATCCGCCGGTCGAGGTACCCGGTTGATCGACATCAACCTCAGTGGAGCAAGCTCGAACAACCTTCAGAGCGCGTTTCAAGACAGCAGCTCTTACTGGTCCCTGACGAGTCGTCTGCACGAGAGCGGTAGGTAGACCGTGAGTAGTGAGAAATTTCATCGGTTTGATGGTTCTTTCTAACTCGCGTTCTCGGGCTCTATATTCATAGGGTCGTCTATGAACCTCCTGAGTAGGCTGAATCTCCTCAGATTCTAAGCATATTGGTTCGTCCTCCAATTGCATAGCTGAGATATGTGCGGCTGTCTCCGCAAGCGAACCCACTGTCTGAACTTCCACGACAGAATAACCCGTGGGTATTCGAGGTCTTTGTATAACAGATGAATGTAAGTTCTGTATACAAACGTCCTTGAAAATGGCGAATCCCGCGCTGTCTAGCTTCTCAGCAGCTGAGTCTCTTAGGCTGAGCTTGGTCAGAGCGCAGTCCTTGAACTGACTATCGACGTTACGGAACGGAGTCAGAAAGCGCCTGAAACATTCGAAGCGGATGAATTTATTGTGTTCATCTAGCTTGGCGAGTTTGGTTCCAAGTATTAAGGGATGGGCGTGTATGGTACGACTGCACACATCGGCTAGCCAACCGGCAAGTGCGGCGTTTTCAAAGATCGTGTATATAGCTAAGGAGGGACGAAGTGGAACGCTCATAAAGCTATACACAGCGCCAGGTGCGGTCAATGGTCCGTCAAAGTATAATCGAGAATAATGATCTCCATATACTTGTTGGTAGTTGATAGGATTTCCAACCTTGAAATTCCATCCGTATTCTTGAAAGGCAAGATGTCCGATGGAGGTCCGATGTACTTTAGTAATGCCGCTGGGTGTATTTGCATACATAGTGTGGAAGAAACCTCGGCCTTCTGCCGAGGGAGCAATCAGCTGAGTATCGACGAAAGGATATGGAATGTTCTCCATGTTCCTGTTGTATGCCTAATATGTTTTCCACAATTGATGGTAGAGAGCAGAGGAAAACTTATGTCGCATTCTGAAATATTCAGAAATACGATCTCAGTAGGAGGATTGTATCATTCGATGACTATCTCCAAATGAATTTATCCCCAATTATTAAGGGAGGTGAACAACCAGATTTATGACACATAATGGTACCAGTTGTTCACAAACTATCCGTGTGTCCTTTCAGTCCTTGTATCACGGTTCTGGACTTAAGGAAATCATTGGTGGTTGATTTTCTAATCAACAACGAGAGGGTGGAAGTTGACATTATAAATATCAACAGAATGAGACATGGACAGGAGGTGCGGACACCAATATAAGCATCCAGATCAATAGTAAGGGATGGGGAGGTTTAGTAGTAGGTGGTACGATCCATACCACGATACCACTAGGATTGGTCGATCGTCTCCCAAAGCTCCGAGCGCGTTGGGAAGAGAAGGAGGGACGAAGTATGTTGTATCTTCAATAGCGATGTATAGAGGGATAATGGTAGTAAGGAGGAGGAAGGATATATGGTAGTATCTGTAAGATACCACGATGGACTTGTTTTCCGTTATGTCACCATTCATTCTTGCTCTTTAATTGTGACACTGATCACAATAATTACAGGAAGACGATGAAATAAGAGAAAATTACAGCCTCCCGAAGGAGACCGCCCGCGAGCACCCGTGCCCCGGGGAAAATTATTCACATTATGGACCCTGGACATTAACGTATGTCTTTTCTCTAGTGGTTCTCCTCTACTTGTCTTTACAAGCCTTCTTCCACATTCCATCCCCCGAGTCGGTTTCGAATAGAATTCTCGTGTTCTATTCTCGGTTTATCGTTCCGACTCCGCTGGGTATGATATTTAAATAAAACCATTTTCCTTTCGGTGTCTACATCGTCCGTATCGTGTAAATCGATAGGATGGCCAGTAGTTAAGAAGTCCATATACGTACCATTACGATATGTATAGCGAGCGGTGAATTTTCTATAGTCCAATTCACGCGTAAGTTGCTCCTGGGACATTGGCGTTTCGATATAACGACCATCGTCCTCCGTAGTAGTTGGACCAGCGTCGCCGCGTATCAAGCTATCAACAAACGCTTGTAAAGGTAGAGTATATCGCTCCCTGATACCAAGATCATCTTCTATCAACTCAGTCATATCTGCTATATGAGTTTATCAATATTATAATGAGTTTATATTTAGGCTAGCGGGCGTCGCTGCCTACCCCTCTCTGCCCCCGGACAGTGCAAGATCCTCAGCGCCGATGTACCGTCATCGCTGTGTTTTTCGCCAACGTAGTAGCTACACAACGACAACGATAACCGGCACAAGTCACTCCACTGTCCGTCCCAAAGGCTTAGATTTACTTCAGGTTCTTACGGCAGAGTTAGGGCTACTTTCACAATTGCGACTCGCTACTGTAAACACACTTTAGTAGTAACATTCACCTATAAACGCACAAATTCCACACAACTGTCACAAATTGTACACATTCGGGCCATTTGTCCGTTAGTCAGTGCCTTCCAGAATGCCACGTTATTATTATGTATCCTTGGATACTAGCAGTGTGCTATTTATTCCCTATGCTATTCAATGGGGCAAGCTTTCTATTGTTCTTTTAACTCACTTCTAATTCTAGTGTGGTTGTTGCTATGGTGACATTATGGAAAGCTAGCGGTAGAATTAGGGTAATTCCCATGCATACAGATCTGGGATGCTATTTAATAGTAATTCTTTAATTGTCAATATCCCCTTTATACATGATTTTATGAATTTTATCGGCTATTGACTATATATTGGAGATTCTCGCACACTAATACACTTAATAGGGTGAATCTCCGCTCCCATGATCTAATAATTTATGGAATTTTGGGAATGTTATAAATTGTATAAAAATGACAATTTATCAAATTCATTAAAAGATGAATTTAAATTTATTCCCGTAAATTTTATTATTTAATATTAAATAGACACAATTTTATTCCAGAACATGTCTGGGGACTGGGATCCTTGATTCTAGGAAATTGGTCTTTTTAAGAATATCGGTAAGTGCTACGATATCTTAATAGACTAGAATTTTAAAGGATCTAAAATTTGACAGATTTTATAAATATTAATAGTTAATATTTAGGATGGGCACCAGTTTATTCCAGAACTTGTCTGGGGACGTTAACCACTGATTCTAGAATTTTGTCTTTCAAGTATATCGGTGGGTGCTGCGATATCTTAATCGACTAGAATTAGAGATGGTCAAAGGGTTTAACAGATTTATTTGCGTTTTACGCTACTGTTAAAGGGACATCACGCTACTATATGTATTATTTAATATACGGTATGAGAGCAATATCGCAAGAAGCAATGTCAGTGAGAAGAGGCAAGTCGTTTCCAAGGTCTACCCAGAGCTTGGTTTAGCCGAGACACGAGGATCTGAATTTTGCATTCCTAATACTCTACTTACCAATAATACTTGAATATAGTAGGAGCTTTATTGTACTTTAATAAGTACGGATATTTCATCTTACTGTAGTCACGTATTTATAATATAATACGGACAGTAAGGAAAGAGAAAAAGAATTATATCTCGCCGTCGCACTAAATATATAATATATAAGTAATTAAATAATAAACGCGAATATATATGGCACTAATCTACTAAATAATCGCTAAAATAACCTTCTACTAAATAAAATTAAAGAAAACGATTATAATAAAATTACATAATAATACATACATAAATATAAAATAATAAAAGTAAATATAAAATAATATAGTCACACACCCACTCCAGACGCTGTTACGTTGGGGAGTCCCTAGATGTTTGTTGGATTAGGGAGGTGGTCGTGGGAAGAGTATCTTGCCTTCCATAGTTTCCGGAGAGTTCTCTGTCTCTTTCCAGTAAACATAAACGACCAACTGGGCGATTGAGCTGCTGTGTCTCGAAGACAATTCCCGGTTTCTTAAAGTTACGTCGCATGACGACGAGTTCTACCGATCGCACCAAACCATCATCCGAGATGTGAGTCTCGATGATAAGACCTGTCTGCCACCGCTTACGTGGAAGATCTGAATCCACAATAAGGACCATGTCTCCGGCGCTGACGTTTTCTTGCTGCGCAAACCACTTAGTTCGAAGTTGTAGCGTGGGCAGATAATGTTTTTCGAAATGGTCAGCGAAACGACGGGATAACAACTGCATAAGTTGCCAAGTTTGCCGGCAGTATTCGTCTCCGTCTGTGATTTCCGATCGTGGGAGCATGGCTACAGGTTTCTTCAGTAGGAAGTGCGCGGGTGTTAGCGCTTCCAGGGAATCGGGACTCGATGAGACTGGCATAAGCGGTCTCTCGTTGAGATAGGCGGCGATTTCCTCCATTAACGTCCGCAAAAGTTCGTCGGTGAGATACGCACGGCACGGCACTATAAAGTGAAATGCGGTCTTCACGCTCCTGATTAATCTCTCCCAACTTCCTCCCCACCAAGGGGCGTCGGCGGCGTTGAAGGTCCAGCTAGACGCTGTTACCCTTAGCTGATCATCCACCTGTCTTTGGTTCCAATCTTTGACGTAAGCTTTGATTTCATTGTTGGCACCAATGAAGTTCGTTCCCTTATCAGATCTCATCGTGTTACTAGTTCCAAAGCGAGCGATCTGTCGTCGTAAGCTCAATAGGAAGCTGTTGGTAGATAAATCGTTCACCATATCGAGATGGATAGCTCTACAAGTCATACAAACAAAGATGACACACCATCTCTTGACTATAGTCCTAGCACGATATACTTCAATAGGGCCAAATAAATCTACACCGGTATTAGTAAAGGGTGGTTCATAGAAGCTTACTCGTTCCCTAGGTAATTCTGCCTCTCGCTGTGTTAAAGGCCTACTGAATGCTTTCCTACAGGGTATGCAGTTCCTAAGAACTTGGTTCAGAGCTCTACGGGGTTTATAAAAATAATAGCGAGTTCGAATTTCGCTAAGAACTCGTTCTCTACCAGCATGATAAAGTTTGCTGTGAACATCTACAATCATCTTGATTTGTATTTCAAGATTTCTAATGAGTATGGGAAACTTAGTGTCAAAGGATAATGGAGCATTAGTTAATCTTCCTCCAACACGTATCAACCCATCTATCATTGTGCTAGAGAAACGATCCCTTAAGTGCATCTGTGGATTTCTCAACAACAGGAAATACTTATCGGAATCCTCATAGAATTGCAGGAGTCTCAGCATCTGCTTATTGGTTTCTTCATGCTCCTGGTAACTGATCTTCTCCTTCAGAAACCTGTCGGATATCTTATATTTGGGAAGATCTTTAACAACATGGACCTGCACAGATGTCAGTGGAGCGGTATCACTATTGGTCTTCGTTCTGGAGTAGTGATGATGAAAACATCGCTTTAAATATGTAACGGCCTTACAGAACCGATTCCAGGAACTGTAGTGATATATCGCTCTCTGCAGGAGAGGTGAGAGTCCTTGCGAGACGTCTGGTATTCCAGATTTCCAATCCTTCTCTCTGATTTCCACAACAGACTTATTTGTGGCTGTGGGTTTCGGATCCAAAGCGTCGTCTCCGGAAGCGTGTAGTACAGACAGATCTACCACGGGTTTAAATAACTTCGATTTACTCGCCCGAGTTTTAGGTTTGACTTTCTCCGCTCCCTTGGCCTGTCTAATCTCCGCCGTAGTAAGATGAGGAGGCCATTCATCCTCTTCTTTGCTTAGGAAGTCGGGTCCACCTAACCAGTCTGGAGTATCTATCAGTTCTTGTGGAGTTGCTCCCCTGGAGGCGATGTCTGCTGGATTAATCGTTCCGGGGCAATGTCTCCATTGATCCATCTTCGTGCGACTAAGTATAATGGCTACTCTGTTGGTAACGAAGACGTTGAACTGACAGACTTCATTGGTTATATACTCCAACACGAGTAAAGCATCGGTCCAATAGACAGTTTTCTCCAGTGGATATTCGATCTGTTCTGTTACATTCCGGCCGATGGCTGTAGCGTATAGAGCCGCTTTTAACTCCGCTCGAGGAACTTTCAACTTGTTGTTTATCAATGCCTTAGAGGTAACCAAGGCGACTTTGATTCCATCCGGAGTTTCCACTCTCAGGTAGGCTACTATACCTATTCCCATATCGCTGGCGTCTCCAAACACATGGAGTTGATAGGAATACGTAGGGAGAACATGACCAAAATATGAACGGGAAATTATAAAGTTCTCGATGGTTGGTAGAGAATCTTCCCATTTCATCCACTTCTTTAATAGTTCTCCCTTAAGTGGATCGTCCCATGAGTGGTTTTCAAGCCACATTTGTTGTACTAAACTCCGAGCAATCAATATAACTGGGCTAATAAATCCCAATGGATCGAAATAAGTGCTCAGGATACTTAAACAAATCCGTTTAGTCCGAACTGGATTATCTCGCTGTTTGAGCTGGAAAAACAGGATATCTCTCTCTGTGTCCCATTTCAAACCAAGTGTTTTGGTTTCTCTGGAAGATCGTCTTTGATTAGGTCTAGATCTTTCACTCCTCGATCTTCTACCGGAATCGATTCCAGAAACTCACGGGAGTTGCTGGTGAATTTAGTTAATCGAAATCCACCTCTTTTTAAGCACTCTACAGTTCCTATGGCGACATCAATGGCTTCTTCCACCGATGGAAGGGACTTTAAATTGTCGTCCATGTATATATCCCGTTTGATGTTGTTGATCACCTCTTTAGAGAAGGCGTCCCCCCGGTTGTCATCAGCAGTGGTGCGCACCACTGAGCAGGCGTTTGAAGGGCTTGAGATGATCCCAAAAGCCTGGATGGTCATCCAATAGTCCACCGGTTTCTGGTTGAGGTCTCCTTCCGGCCACCACAGAAATCGTAGGCTATCTCGATCCCTATCCAGCGCCTTGACTTGTAAGAACATGCCTTCTATATCGGAGGCGAAAGCGATTGAATATTGTCATAATCTTAGGAGTATTCCCAACAAGGATTGGAGTAAGTTGGGTCCTGTTAACAACTCGGAATTAAGGGATTGGCCCATGTAGAGGGCGGAGCCATCAAATACTACCCGAACTTCATTGGGTTTACCGGGTTTGGGAATGTAATGATGTGTTAGATAGTACATTCTCTCAGTTATGGGTGTTTCTTCCGGTACTCGCTCCGCATATCCCTTGTTAATAAATTTCTTCAACTGAGTCTGGTACATTTCTTTAGCTGAAGCATTTGCCGTAAGGCGTCGATGTAGTTGCGCAATTCTTTTCTCCGCCAAGGGTCGGTTGTTTATGAATTTTGGTTCTCGCTTTCGGAATGGTAGACCGATTTCATATCTACCTTGATCTTTAAGAAAACGTATAGTTGTCTCCTGGATCTGCTTGGCTCTTTCTTCTTCTACCGATAGGGCCTTATCGTAGGAATTGGGCTCTACAGCCTCTTGAGTAAAGAATCGTACGGCGTGTTCATCCCGAGTCCTCGCGTTGTAGCGATCTATCACGTCATTCAGTTCGTCGTTATAGTCGACTTGTCCTGATGGATGAATGAGTTGACATAGGTTCACTTGGTTTTGCCAAGTTTCGTTTTCTGTAAGGAGGTCGATGGTATTTTCCTCGTCGAAGAGTTGGTGGATATCGTCATTATCTGAGGAGTATGGTGTTCCCTCAGTTGGGTCATCTACCTCACTGCTCTCCGCTTCCCATTCACTTACCTGGTATACCCGTTCTTTTTAACCTTTCCATGAGAGTTCTACGGGAAGGGCCAGTAAAGTACCAACCTACTCTAGTTCTTCCCGCATAGGTTTGTAGTGGTTGCGGTTGAGCAGGCCGTTTCTCCAATGTCTCAAGCGCCTCATGCGCATTTTGGCCGATGAGTATTTGCACTCCAGGGTAGTCTGTGTTGAATCTAGGTATTTTAAGCTGCTGGGTGAAATCGTCCTCATCCCAGTTATAAGGTTCTACTTGGCTGGTAGCGAAGTTCTTTATCGCCACCATTTTTACTGACCTTATACTGTGTTCTCCTAGTTCATCCTGGGGGTTGGACAACGCACCTACATAATAATCTGCTATTACTGTAGATTTCCAAACCTGCATAATTCCTGACATGTTTAACTTGTTCGGAACTTGGGTTGTCCAGCAAAGATGTCTTCGGCTAGTTCTTTGTCGATGAATGTTCCTGTGCTACCGGAGTCAAGGAGGGCGTTCACTATATAACTCCTTTCAGGTCCGTGGACCCTCAACTGCACTACGGTAAATTCTCGGATTCCTACATTGGAAGTTGGTGCTTTCCAAGATGGTTGTCGGTCAGAAGTAGTTAGGGGGAGCTCACTGTCGGTATCCTTTTCATACATAAGTGCTCGATACACTGCGGTATTTATCTGGTAACAGGATTCGTTTTCGTCGGAGAATTCGTCCGTATAGAATCCTTCCATCTCAGAACTTTGGTCAGTGTCGTTCACATCACTGAATTGGACATGTAGTTCGGACTCACTTACCTGACTCGAGCTGTTTCGTTCGAATTCAGTGTGCAACAAGATATGATGTTTTGCGCCGCACTTCGCACACCTTGCGTCGGAGTAACAGGTTCGCCGTTGGTGTCCTTGTCTGAGGCAATTATAAACACAACCGCTTATCCCACATGACTTCCCGTCTATCCTTTAACGATTTCTTTAGGAATTCATCACACACATTCAAACGGTGGGGCCCGTCACACAGCGCACATTTCGGTTTGATGTTACTTACCTTATTTTGAGTAACGTTGTGCACACTCGTTCTTTCTTCGGGCTTTCTTACATGAATTCTCTTAGGAGACGTAGGAGGAGTTTTTCTTACCTGTTCTCTCCTGTCATTGGTTCGAGACTTGAATTTACTTACGTCTTTAGGCGTTTTGTTGACATAATAAGATCTTTCAGTGTCTTTCCCGCTGTCCTCTTCTTGAGAAGCCTGGCTTTCGCCGTCGTCGGTATAACACACTGGTGTTACCTTTCTCCTAGAAACTGGTTTCTCACTTACCTTATTTTCCGGTGTCTTCTCTCTGGACTGCTTTAGGAGCTGTAATTTTACTTCTCCATCTAAGAATGACATGAGATCAGCCACGGTAGGGTCTCGTCGTTGTTGTTCCATCATATCTTCTTATCATCATATCTTCACTTTCTTATCCCAGCGTGTACCTACTCCACCCTTCGGTAAAGTAGAGGCCACGGCTCCAATAACCATAGAACTCTGATATTCATGAGACTTACCTAGCCAATCTAATTGTCTACAGATCTCCTGAATCTCATCGGAAAACTCTATAATCCCACTGCTAATGAACTTTCGGGGCGCTACCAATTTTGCATACAAATACCTAGCTATGTTATTCCTATTACCATACCTGATGTTTAGTGTATCCCAAACTTGTCTTAATCCATCTGGATGTCCAATAAACTTTAACGCCATTAACTTGGGAGATCCTTCCAAGCACTCGATGAGGAATCTAAGTTTCTCTCCATTAGATAGCACAGAGTTCTGTATGTTATCTTTATAATATTCATTAAAAGATAACCATTTCATCTCATCTCCATTGAACTTGACGATCTCTCCCACCTTTACCGCTTGACGGGCTTCGGTTCTAGCCATTTGACGTGTAAAACTTTCTTGGGCCATCGTGTTATTTAATATCGAGTTATCGGTATATAAATTTCTCGGATTATGATCAGGTCTATATGGAATATCATTGTCAACAGGTTTATAATTACCCTTAATAGGGTTTACTATAGGAGTTTCTACTTCACTAGCAGTATAGATGCGTGTAGGCTCCACACCTTGCGCATGAAATACTTCAGACCTAACAGGTTGATACATTGTTACCGGGGTTGGTGGTATACCTCTTTGGGTATTTACTAATTTATCGCGTTCTAACGCGATACTCTGCTGCACTTCTTGATCATTTCCTGTTCATCATCTGCATTTGACTAGCTGTTAACTGTTTATTTATGCAGTCTTGATTCTCTTGAATATTTTCCAACTCTAGTTGGGTGGTCTCTTCAGATGCTCTTCGTTCTGCTTCTGCCACTGCTATCTTTCTTTCTGCCTCTGCCTCTGCCGCCTTTCTTTCCGCTTCTGCCTCTGCCATTGCCGCTGCTGCTGTCTTTCTGTCTTCTATACGTTTTTTCTTGACTTGTTCTTCTTGGACCCTAGCGATGCGGAGTCTTTCATCAAATTCAGCTTGGTTTGCAGCTAACATTTCCGCATCGATTGCGTCCAACACAAGCTTGGCTCCTTCACTATTAGGGCGAAGTCCAGACAGCCGTCTCCTCAACTCTTCGTCACCTAGAAATCGTTGATAGTCTGACAGATAGATGTCAATAGCATCCCTCTTATGCGGTTTCTCAGCTGTCGCTTCACTTTCCACTTGGGAAAAGGTAGCGTCTGTTGATTCTCCATGGGTTGAGCGCTCAGCCAGCTGAGCTTTCTACTGGGCCGTTCCTTGAACCTGGAGACTCACCCGCTGGAACCAAGTCTACTTGAAACCAAGTCTACTTGGAACCAAGTTACTTTACTTTACCTTATTACCGTTATTTAATCAGTAGTCCAACTGATATTAAGACCTAATTGTTGTATGACAGGCCTACTATTTTATAAATCGGTTTGAGTTGATTTATAATATGTATATACCCGTTTAATGGGTTTTTGTCAATGTTTGAAATAAATGTTATTATTTCTGGGAAGGAGTCACTGCACAGAAGCTGTACGCTCTCAGTGAAGTGCTACTTGTTGGACACTAAAACAAATAATTCTAATTTGCCTAAGTTACTTAATACTACAAATTACGTACAATTCGGGGTGAGATTACAATCTCTAAATAAACACAAAAATTACACGTACGAATTTTTAGGGTTAATTTTACAAGAAGTCTACAAACCAGCCTAACAAAGGGTTAGAATATCTGGTTATTACAAACGGACAGGATACTACAGTATTTGAAAATAACAAAGCAGTAGTAAATATACTGCGTTGTCCAGATAGGAAAAATACCACCGTCTGACGACTTATAGCCGTATCGCTATAAGTACTACTTAGTTCCTACCTAGAAGTTAATTACCGCGGCCTACCAGAGCCAACGTGCCTATTAACCACTTTACAACACAAATATACTGCCTACACACTAATTACCTTCGGAAAGCACTGTACACTAAACCCTAAATTAGGTACAAGTACTTATACAACAAATAACCAGCAGTTAAAAATACTTGTACAGCTAAAAGAACCACAGTATCTGCCGGAGTGACTAGAGCATAAAATCACCAGTCTTTACCTACGCCAAACAGCCCTGATGTAGTACCGGGGTTAATTTAACTATAACGGTATGTATAACAAGCACAATTACTGTAGGAATAAACTTGGGGGTATGTATGTTGCGAATAATCGCATAAACTCTGAATAATAAATATTACGCTACCCTTACAGACTACACAAACAAAATACAAACCAAATGCTGGCAGACTACTATCAAGCCTAAACAAATTACAGTATATGCAGACTCCGAAATGGTTAGTTAGTATGCGTTCTAACCGAGTAGTACGACTTATTCTTTCGGGGGGATTTACCTTACAGCACTGGATGCCACCCACTTTCCTAACTAGTACTTTATCGGACATACACTCTACACACACTGCAATCTCTTCAGACTTAACAACAGTCAGACAACAGTCTAGCCTACAAATTATCTGTACAATCTGAGCAGGCTTACACGCCTTCTGCTCAATATCAACTTACAAATAAATAAAACTGACAGAAATAAGTAAAATCCCAATAAAAAACCAGGGCTGCAGTCCCTGATTAAATATCAAGACCTACCGGTATATAATTATCAAAATCGAATAATACTGCTGTACCTGTACTGCTGTAAGTACCGGTCCGGGTGGTTAGGTAGTCAGGCCTACTGGTTACCGGTCGACCGGTACTTTTGCCCTTTATTGCCTACGTGCAATAAAGAAGCTATAACTGTTATTGTTCGCGCTTTTAGACCTTTAGCAGTTTAACCTGCCAAATTTAGGTGTCTTTTAGGTTATAAATCGACTTTAGCCTATGACAAGTATTTGATACACTACATTAGCCGAAGCCAGCCTATGCGCGACCATTCACCCGCTGGATATACCCAGGAGACTGGATTCGGAAGCTCTGACCTTATTGCGATGTAGGCCTACTGTATTATTCGATTGATCGCTAATATATAATCTCTGACCAATATTATTCACCTTCGGGAAATATCAACAGTTCCTTTAGGACGTGGCGCTCTAAGTATGTAAACAGAGTTATGACTTACACTAAGCACAACAGGATGGCTATTGATTCACGTATAAAGCGCATTCTTTAGGAGATGCTTTGTTATCTATCAAACTCATGCACACTACTGCACAATGCTGCACACCGATCTGCCGACCTTCACTGATTTTAGTCACATATAAAGAGAACAGCAACGGACACATGTAGTGCCTATGAAATAGCATTAGATTCACTCCAAAACCAATAGAATGTAAGTCGCAATTGCTATATGTAACCGGTCTCTTACCTTCAGTATATCAAGAAGATTGGGGTTTTATGATTATTTATCAATATTATCCAAATATAACAATATTCCATCAAACTGATACAATTAATAACCGACATTAAATAGCAGTAAAATAATGCGGTGAAAGGTATGTATGGTATGATATGGGCTGTATGCCAGTTTGTGGTTTGAGTTGATATGAATTGTGATAACAGTTATACGTTTCTATGATCAAAGCCTACTAATGTTTGGCTAAAGCCTGAAACACAGAATAATTCCACAGCCGGTCTTCTGGCATCAGGAAAAAAGGTAAACATAAACCGTAATGCATTGCGCGATTTCCCGGAGGCTTCTGTACAAATAAAATGAGAATCGCTCTGATTGGTTGACCGAACAAAGAAACAAAGGAAAAGTTACACGTGTATGGTGGCCCATGAGTATCATAACAAAAAAATATATTTATATATTTTTAAATGAAATAAAAAAACTAATTTTAAAATGCATATGAAAAAAAATTCAAATAAAAAATAAAATGCAATTTAAAATGGATTTTAAAGTCGATTTCAAAACGAATTTTAAAAGGCATTTTAAAACGCATTCACAACACGCAGCCCATGAGTATCATAACAGACTGACGTAATGGTAGCTGGCCCAGGAGTATCATATCGAACTGGCTGAGGATAGGCCTAACATGAGCATGCGCATACGCTACCTAGTTCCCTTGCTGCTAGCTGTAGAGTACCGGTAGTGCACTACTGTTGTACTGCACTACAGCAGAAGTCAGCAAGGCCTAACATCCGATGCCTTCTGTTACTGTGATACAGTACTGGAACTTGACTACTGGTACGGTACAGCAGTCAGGCAGTATGACTCGTTCGTTTCTGTGACCTGAAGGTGTAGAGTACCGGTAGTTGTACAGTTCGCATTTGTAGACTTCCTTTTCAGTATTACATTATTATATTTCAGTATTCCACTGTGTATATAGGCCTATGCGTATGTCTTGGATATGGCAGGAGTTGCGGGACAGAAAGGAAGAAAAACAAACATCGGCGATTTGGAGGCGAGACTGTCAGCGAAACGCACGAAGAGAGCGCAACAAGGTACTGGTGCTACCGGTAGACTCAAATCCCCGCAATGGCTAACTGTACAAAAATTATCTGAACACTCTGGAGGTAGACTATCTAAATACGAACCGATTGGGCCTCGCCACTTTGTACCTTTCCAAGCTGACTATGAGGACCTAAGCATCACTAACATAAAGACTGCCTGTGAGGCATACTATGGTGAACCCGAGGGAAGTTGTGATGTTTTGGCTAGTGAGAGGGGCCCAAGCTGCTCTGACATCGAACAATTGGGATGTAAGAAGATTTACTTTGTCAGGTTTACTGGTGGTAGTAGTAGACCTAGTACTAGTAGCCAACCTACCACGCCCGGTAGTGATGCTGCTGCAGGTGGTAAAGTGAGTACCGCACTGCAGGATTTAGAACCAAGTGACGGCGGTAGCTGTACTACTTATTCATCTACCAATATGTTATCTAGGGAGTGGTCTTCACGGGCAGTTGAGAGTCCGAAGATTTATCCAAAATCTGTATCAGTGTCATGCTTAATAAAGGCAGGTAAACTTATAGTAGATGATAAATACGTTGCTGTCACTATATGTCGTGAAGAATTTGATATTGAGCACTCCACTTGGAATATAGAGAAAGCCGGCAGATACAAGGTGTCCAAAGTACCTTTTGCGGAGGGTGGGTTTAGATCTGCCTACATGGCCTACAATTGCGATGGCAATGAAAAGTTTGTTGTGAAAAAATACAAACCCAGTGTGGAAGCAATGTTAACTGAGGAACTGGGAACAACCGTCGAATATCACACTCGAAAACAGGTACAAATGCATACCGTTGCTTCTACAACACTGATTCATTCTCGAAGTGTGTGAGTAATCTCGACGAAGATTTTGGAGAAACTTTCGTCTACAATAAGGTTTGGTTTGGGGTGATGGATTCATCTGAGAGGGAATTTATTACAGTAGAGGAGCATGTACCTGGCACATTTATTAAATACATAAACAACTGTGGCACGGTAACAGATACGAGGGACCAAGACCTCAGCGATTACGAGCTGGATAACTATGATAAGGCGCAGGCGCTCGCCCATTACTCATATATACATACGAAGAAGAAGATAATGCTATTAGATATTCAGGGCACAGATCTGCGATTGTATGACCCTGAGATCGCCAGTAGAGAACTAACATATGACGACCAAGAGATATACTTTTGCGCAGGGAATTGCTCAGTGATCGGTATTGAAACCTTCCTCCTATCCCATAAATGCAACCGTTATTGCAAAATTATGCACCTCCATGAAAACACTTAGTAGGCCTATCATATCATTCGTCATGTGACTCATGCAATAGAACTTGCTTATAACTATAACTTGCTTTTTTATTTTAGCATAAGTTCTTTAGTTTTTCATACATTTTAGCCGGCAGCTAGTTTGGGTTTGGGCTGGGGTTACTAACATTGAATAATACTAATATCTGGTTTGGTAAATTATCTAAATTGCAATGAAATTAATACCGGGGTAACTAACCCACGTTCTACTCCATACAGCGAAACTTATACATTTTTGGTTTTACTGTTTTTTTTGTTGGTTTTTTTAGTTTTATTGTTCGCTTTAAGTTTTAACTTTTTTAGTTGTTAGTTGTAGTAGTTTAGTTGAAATTTAATAATTACATTGAAAATCCATGATTCCAATAGGGTATTCAGCAATCCGGATTATCATTGAAAATAACGTGTTAACTGTTAATACAATTTACGTACTAGCCGTCCGGATTGCCAATGAAAATAAATGCCCAATCTGTTACATCCCTCCCTCTATAGCCTTATAATTATAATAAATATATATGTTTCTCTTTTAACTATTCTTTAATTTTTTCTTTAAGATAAATGAAGACTTCCTTAGCATCACAACTCTTAATATTAGCGGGTTCTGGCAATATCTGAGTACACTTTCTTATAACCTCACAGTCCATAATACGGGTCTTACTATAGTCAGTGATACCTAGTTGCTCTGCAACCAGTTGCAAGTCATGTAAATCAAAATCGAGCGAGTATTTCTGGCCACCGTATGTTTCGGGAAAATCAAACATATGATTTGGAATTCCCGTTGGTAATCCTATCTTCTGTGCTCGAATTCTATGTGAGTTCCAGTTTGACACGAACATATCGCAATCCTTCTGCACAATGGGTATGTAAACATAGGCCATAACAAGCCTGTCATTTGCGTTATGTGGATCGTATTGATTCGTAACTAACAGATCTGTAAGTTGATCCTTATAATACATTTCCATGCGTTCGTGAAGATCCCTCCACCATCGTTCAATTTTATTGGTCGTGGAAGGCCCAAATATTATAGCTTCTGTTGGGTCATCCATAATATCTTGTTGATCTATAAGGTATGAATGCAATGTAGCTAGCTTACCCATCTCGGTACCTCTATCGCACCTAATGAACACTGGCATACACTTTATTTCAGTAAGTAAATCATAATATAGTGAGGCGATAGCTAAAGGCTGTGAGTTGGAGAATAAAACATTGATTTTAAGTACTTTTCTAGAATAAGTATCTAAAAACACAAAGACCCCCAGGGGAAATGTACGGTTTTGGTATCCACATAATTTGTCGTGGCCGTCTATACTCAGCGTCTGAAAAGAACCACCACTTTCAAATAGACTTCTCACACGTTTATCTTTAAACCTGGGTGTCCGTTCTTCAGTACCTCTTGGATCAACGTCTCGTAGTATGTCCGAAACTAGGCTACGTGGAACTTTTAAGTTATGTTTATCACGGAGAACTTGATGCATTCCTCTATATCCAAGTTTCTGAGAAGGGCCGTCTAACTCACTAACTATAGCAGCCATAACGATCTGCGGATCACAGTCATCTATATACCTAATTTCAAAATGCTTCATGCGGCGACTTAATGTGGCCAAACTCCATGCATATTCATCAAAATCGCGTTCCATGTAGTTAAGAATCTCCATTTTTTTGTAGTTTTTCTTTACATACCAAGCCAAAGCCGCTTTAAGAATCTTGTCATCCTTCCATTCTGTTCGTGGTGGCATAGCAGTATAGGGAGGCAATCGACAGATCGATGTCGTCCAATATAAATATAATAATGAAATTTCAATGTATGCGGTTTACTACCGGTAGCAGTTTCTGAATAACAGCAGAACAGATAACAGCATTGGCACAAAGTCAATCAACGTACAGACGTACCGGTGACCGGTACCTGCAATCTATCAGTGGTCACTGGTCACCCTACAGCCCTATACTGCTACAGTGCTATAGGCTAATAATAGCCTATATAGGGTATTTCTGTATTTATATACAGATATAGCCATACTGCGAACTGCCATAGTCTTATACCTGTATACAGTTAGTTATAGTGCTTTTCTACGCTCAGCATACTCAAAGCAAAGAGCTTATTCAGTTACAGGTACCGGTACGCCTAGGGCAGCAGGGCCTTGCCACAAGTGCCACAACCGCAGAACCGATACCACTACTGCACTAGCTGACTTCTGCTGTTCTGATTCTGTCTAGTGCAGTTCAACAGTAGTGCACTACCGGTACTCTACAGCTGGCAGCAAGGGAACTAGGTAGCCTGACGTATGCGCATGCGCGCGCATGCGCATGTTAGGCCTATCCTCTGACAGTTCGATATGATACTCCTGGGCCAGCTACCATTACGTCAGTCTGTTATGATACTCATGGGCTGCGTGTTGTGAATGCGTTTTAAAATGCCTTTTAAAAATCGTTTTGAAATCGACTTTAAAATACATTTTAAATTGCATTTTATTTTTTGTTTGAATTTTTTTCATATGCATTTTAAAATTCGTTTTTTTATTTCATTTAAAAATATATAAATATATTTTTTTGTTATGATACTCATGGGCCACCATACACGTGTACATATCAGCTGATAGATGTCGTCATCGTAACTACACTGTATCAAGAGGATTTTGGCTTATTGCGACATAAAATCGCTAGTTATGTCCGCTAAAGTACACATACAGAAGAAATGGCTTTTTATGTCCACTAAAACACCGGTACAGTAAGGAAACGGCTTTTTATGTCCGTTAAAACACCTACAGAGTACTTTGCGGGGAAAATAACCAGCTAATTCCGCCAAAGCCTTTACATCTGGCGCTCTAACCATTCCGCTAGCGGCTCAGATAAAAGGTAGGCCTGGAAATACGACCTGATACCTTTAATGTCCACTATTTTCGGCCTCATAAATGTCAATATTCAAATGATCTGAAGTCACTGTGCTCAACAGTACCGTATAAAAACTAATATATTCTTGTCTGCAGTTTGATCTATTAAATCGCATCAGAGATCCCATTGAGAGACTGCTCCGTGGAAATCAGAATGGGTTCCGTAAAGGTCGTGGGACCATGGAGCCCATTTTGGCACTTAGAAGGATAATTGAAGAGTTATTTATCAAAAAAGAAAGACAGGCATCTGGCTGTTATCTTTGTTGACTTCTTCAAGGCCTTTGATTCAGTCTCTCGCTCACGTATGTTCAGCATACTTTCATTATATGTGATTCCTGATGAAATTATTGCAGCAATCAGATCAGTATACGATGGTTCGACAACATTTGTGTCTACTGTTGACGGTGACACAGAACCATTTGAAGTGTTATCGGGCGTCCTCCAGGGAGACACACTTGCACCATTCTTGGTCATAATTGTTGTTGACTATGTTCTACGCATGTCCTTAGATCATCATAATGAAGATGGGGTGATGATAACTCCACCTACTGCCTCTAGAAGTCGAGGAAATCCTGCCAAGTACCTAACTGATCTAGACTTTGCTGATGACTTAGGAGTACTCTCAGAATCACTAGAGCCCAACGGCTCCTCAGCTCATTAGAACATGCTGCTTCTAGTATTGGTCTTTTCATTAACTCCAGAAAGACCAAAATTTTGACAGTTAACTTTGAAAGTCCTCAGCAAGTCTCTGATCGGATGAGCATAAGCTCAAAAGATGGTATGCTTGAGCATGTGGATGACTTCTGTTACCTGGGATCATGGATCCGGAAGTCAGGTGAGGACCTTCGAATACGTAAGGGAAAGGCATGGGCAGCCTTGAATAGGCTTTCCAGGATTTGGAAGTCCCCGAGAATTAATCGGAAACTTAAGGTCCGATTATTTAGAGCAGCAGTAGTTCCAGTACTCCTCTATGGGAGTCCATGCTGGGCTCTAACTGCTGAGGACACCAAATCTCTGCATGGCACATTCACAAGAATGCTACGCCGGGTTCATTGTGTCAAGTACAATGCTCACATCTCCAACCAGACACTATATAACATTGGAGGTGTCTCATTGGTTCCCCCAAGCTTGACACTAGAACAAAATCGCCTCCGCTTTGCAGGACATTGCTTTCGCCGTGAGGACCAGCCAGTGCATAATCTTGTACTTTGGCAGCCTCATGGAGCGAATAAGCATGGTGGACAGCCCATGACTTTCTTAAGACGCATCTTAAAGGACACTGGCCTTGAAGATGCGGATGATCTAGCAAATGTGATGGGTGATAGGGAGTTGTGGCGCTGCAATTTTGTCGATAAGCCGGCACAGCATTCTTAAAAATGCAGCTGCAATGCAGCTGCAATGCAGCTGAAATGCAGCTGCAATGCATCATGCCGATCCTAGTAGTAGTTGATCCCACCTGGACGTCAACGCATATGGGCGACTGGAATTATACAGTTACTTATAAAACTGAATCATAACAATAATATATATTTTCGTTTCATTTTTTTAATGATTTTCCATTTAATTGTGTACAAAGTTACGGGCGAATCAATACTTTCTATATTACAAGATTTTGTGATTCGTAGGCCTCTGAAACGAACTGTCGTTGATGGTAGGAAAGGCGGTGCGCCATCCATCTTCTATCAGAGGAACAAGCTAGTAACTATATCTCGAGAACGTCCCAAGTAAAACACATCCGGTATCTGGTTACAGTGCGGTCTGTGGTATGAGTTTCTAGAATAAATTAGATACATTTACCTCCAAAACCCTGAAGTAATATTGATTATATTAAAATTAATATTATATAAATTTATTATTATTAGATAAAATTATTAGATTAATTATTAATTTATATAGTAAAATCGTTACGTTATTTAATTTTATCATACCACATTTAATATGAATCGCATTAGGCCGCCCAACGTTAATAATTAATCTCTCCTATCAAATATGAAGTTCGTTTATTTTTCTCATGTGCCCCCCTCCTTCGGCCAACCAAATCATTTTACCCCCTCCCAGATTCATAATAAGATCCCGCGGACGTTCATAGAAAGATATAACTCATCTTATCAGAGAAGCTTACATTGTTGTCATGTAAGTGGTACTGCTTGGTATCCATACCGGTACTAACAGTAGGGGCACCCTAGGAAATATTGATAAGGAAATATACATGTTGGGAATAACTGAGCGTATGGAACCCCCGGTGTGAGTGGAGTTGGTGGAGTTGGTGTCCAACTGTCACGGAAAAGGTTTGTCTACAGGGGTCCTCTGATACCGAGCAGGTGACGGTCCATTGTGGGCAACTCTAAGTGCGTCTGGAAGGCTGCTATGTAACAGGCGTTACTGCAGCATAGCTTCCTAGACTGGGGTTTAAAATCGTTGTATTTGCATTCGCAGCAGGTTATGTGAGTGCACATCTAAACGGCAGACTAAGCGAAAGCGAGCTTGATTTTATTATGTTACTGATGTAAACATGACATTACTTTCATAAAACCAATGTAAGAGGGTGGGAGCATTGTACCATGTCACCCCCCCCCCCCCCCCCCCCCCTCCCAACTCCCTTAGCTCTAGTTTGTTGCATACAAATCATTTTAGTAGATCTCACATGTGATCATTGAGCAATAAGATTAGATATTCACTTTTTTCCGTATGTTGATTATGGAACTTTTGGTTATTATTGCTCACTAATCGTAAATAAGTTTACGGTTTGGCATCAATAAGATCTTGAGATGTCTTGTATTTTGGGCGGTGGTAGGGGGTGGCATTCGTAGACCTATTTTCTATGGGATCCATGGATGGTGCATACTCCCAGAGTACACGTTATTAGACGCGCCCCACATATAACCAATGAGGCGCACTGCAATTATAGTCACACCTAATTTCCAAACCAAGGCCGACCCAAAAACACTGCCGCTTAACTGGTAATTGTTATACCAGGAAAATCAACCTGATCACGATCTAGTGGTAACTGCCCCGACTTCAGATTATTTTCTCTGCCCATTTAACTATAAAAAAACCGCTGACGTAAATAATATCAGATTCTTTCCGTTCGAAATTTTATTGAAATATTTAATTTGAAATTAATCTTTCCTTCACCTGTTTATCAAGGAGACTGGTCTTGGGTACACCATCGTCGAACTTGGAAAGGTTGACCCAGGGGCCAGACCATGTCGATCATGTAAGAAATTTGTTAATAGTGGAACTTGTGGGGGGTGGGGCTGTGTCTCGGAGTGTGTGGGGATGGAGGTTGGTTCGTATTGTGTCTGCTGTCATGGGGGGTGGCAACCGTGTCAATAGGTCAGTATGAACCCCCTGTCGCTCAATCGCTCTGCCCCATCCCTGCCCAAAGATAAAGCCCCGGGATACTCTTAAGAATTCTTTTATTGATTATAATACACAACAGTGCTCCACTAAACACCTATATAACTGAAGGCACGGAGTCACACATCCCCCGCCTACAACCTATTGATTCTACGTGTGGTCTTGCTGTGTTTCATTCATGCGGGCAATCCAATAGGCCTAGAGTGACAGCGACTTGGCAATGGCGTTTAGGTTGGCTTTCGCTACGATAGGACTCATCTCCTATTGTCCTACTATATCTTTATAGTAAAATCGTCTCCTATTCACTGTACCGGACCATATAATGATTGAAGTTCTCCTCTTTGGCTTAGAGAATGCCTGCTTGATTGTCCGTATAATTAATTGACTCCGAACATATAAGTTTGTGTGTATTATTCTCCGGAGAGAGATATGTGGATATTATACACTTACAGCCAACATTGTCAAGTTTTGTCTTCAGGTTGAATATGTTAATTGAATTAAAAATGAATATGCGATAGTTCAATTATTATTACTGTTGTTGTTGTATATAATTTTTGATTAAACATAAGGGGCCATAAGGGGATATATACATCCGTTATAGGAAACGAACGAGAGAGAATTCCAAATTTTGAAAATATCAAGATAAATTATGTCGTTCAAGGAAGTATCGCAATTTAAGTAGATAAAACACAAAAAAAATATCTGAATACACCCGAGGGCAGAATATCTGCATTTTTTTTATTTTAAATGAAACAATAGTAACAATGAGTTCTCCCCGTAAGCGGGAAGTGTTTTATCGAGTTTCTTTACGGAACTTTATTTCAACAATGGGAACTGTCGATCATCACGCCGCGTCTGTATTTACAGCAACATGAGCTGTCGGACACAACTGGTAGTTGTCAGAAACTGAAAGCAATTAAGGCCCCCGGAATGGCTATTGTGTAAATATCTGAGACCCAGTGGGTTCCGGGAGTGAGACCAAGAGATCTTGGATCGATTGTCAAGGAAGAACTAATTCCTCTGATATGCAGAGTCCCACCCCATCGAAACACGAACACCCGTGGAGAAAATTGTTTCCCGGACAAAAGGCGGTATGTTTATTTAATCGATATTAGCGACAATTTGAGTGGGTAGGCCTAACGCATGGTCACAGCTGAGATATTTACATAAAGATGAAGAACGCAGCTACAAGCCTCAAATAATCAGACAATAGCACCCCCTGCCATCCAACCCCAATGGATGGAGATTCAACGCTAACACTAATTAACCTATTGAATCGAGTTTGCTGTGAATTCAACCTTAATAAATCCAACCCTAGGTTGTGATTGGTCGTTTATATTACTTATTTAAGATAAAACCTCTTTATAATCCAATAAGTATTAATAATTAATTTGAGTAATGATCATCGGATATAGTCATTGTCCTCAAGGTTTTAAGAAGTACGCCAATATTTATCTCTGAATCAAATTAAGATTAATAATTAATATCAATTTAAATCGCCTAAAAAAATTAAATATATCTCTGTCTCGTTTCCTGCCGACTCTATGTCTGTGAGTCGTACCACAGAGACTCAAACTGTCTGAGAACCGAAAGACCCGATGAATGTGTTAACATCATCTCTAGAGATTTACATTTAGAGAAGGGGTGGCACGCCACTGCCACTTCTATTTCAAGGTCTGATTACTACTACTAGGTAGTAGTGACTATTAAATAGTGAGTATTAAATAGTGACTGCCCTAGATATGTTTCACGTGTCTTGTGATTATGACAACTTTAGCCTGTGCTTGGACTACATGATTACCGACAGTGGCAGACTTCATCCTAGTACACATGACATCCATTTTATTAGCGGAAGTAATACTTAACTTGCTGATGTACCTCAGCCCGAGGCATTTCAACAAAATTTTCCGTAACTATGGCAGTTTTATTATATTTTATCAGTTTTCACATCACAACAGATTATTGAAAAACTACAGAGATGCCTTACATTTCTTAAACGTCTGTCAAACAAACACATAACTCCTGACAGCTATAAATTCCATCTTGTCCTCAAAAAAATAAGCACCATACATCTACCCAGGCAGTCAATAATTACATTACTACTCCTGGAGTCAACTAGACGGGAGTACATAAACACAGGGGTAGGCTGGATTGATTGGCAGGGAGATAGACAGACCCTCCTGTATGGGTAACTGATGGGTAATAAGACTAGGTCAATCCCTCTCTCACACAGGAGCCTTGTTTCGGCTATCGGATCCCGGTTGTCAATCACTCAGTGGTGTACCTGGCTGTAAACCCATATGTTGCCCGCCCACCTTGTTGCTTTAAGAAGATTATTTTCTAGCCCTGTGTTTGGAATGCTAGTCACGATACGATGGAATGTGTTTAGGAATGTTAGGTTTGGTTTCCCTGGGAGTGGCGTTAGCACGTTTCAATTGGCATGTTAACTAACACACATATTTATTGCATAACGAAAACTTATTGGCTTCAGCATAAATTTTTTCTTACTGTTGTTTGGTCCAAACATTGCTACGCCTCATGCGGTTATTCTTTTCTAGGAAAACAGTAGATGTTTGGAAGGTATGCGTACATCTTATCATAGCATAGTGAACATTTAACTGGAATAACTAACGATTGGCGAACGTCATGATACAGGAGGGCCAGATGCCCCCCCCCCCGATACTGCTTTATAGAGTAGTATTTACATATTTTGTTCGACACGACAATACGATATGTATTAAAAGAAAAATATTTAGTTTTTCATATGATATATATTTTTATTTTGGCATTTAATTTACTAAATTAACACTTCTTTGTTTTAAATACCAAATATGCGTGTACCAAGAATAGTTAATAATAAACGTTTAATATATTCAAATATTATGCACTGTTATTTGTTACCAAATATCATATCATTGCTTATTAATTAATAATATACATTTATTAATTTAATTATTTTAATATAACCATATAATTACGATTCCCCTAATAACAATAATTTATATACTAAATAAAATGAAGTTATACGAGCGAAAAGAGATAGTTCAGTTAAGAATTAAATAATGATGGGTTAATTGATTATATTTAAATTGTCGCGACAATTTTAACCGTATTATACAAGCGTTGAAGAGTCTGTAGAAATGATAATTAAAGGCGACTTTGGTGTTGGTGGCCTGTTATGTCAAAAACTAAAGAGTTAATAATCATTTGAGTCTTTACACGCCACAAACCACAAAAACACAGAATCAGGACGTTTCCCAAATTAAACATATACACCGCACGTCATGTCCTTGGAGGAAAGAATCTATCCACATAGAACGTAGGATGTGAGCCAATAAGATTGCTAATGAACCTTGGAGCGTTTACCTAATGTAACCCCCGCTGATATGCGCCTCGCTACCCCAATGATACATGTACGGGCTCCCCCACAACTCGGGACAAAAAAACCACCCTGTTTGCGGTCCGAAATTCAATTTATAAAATTGACTAGAAGTGACGCTATTAACTTACTGATGGTAGTAACGGCGTTTATTGTATTAACGACGAAAAAATATATTGAAATCTAATTCAATTTTCAATAAAAATCACCAACGTTACTAAAATTCTCCCATGAAATTGTCTCTGAGGAGTTTATGACCATAAAGTGGGCAACTGTAAGTTTTATAGATTGTAAGCCAGTAATAATCAATAAGTCAGCTAGTGCGTGTAAGCAGTAGTCCCGGGTAGTCCATAATAACCAGGTTCGCTGACACGCGATGTTTAGGCGAAGGCATTGGTTGAGGCCTCTATATAAACGTTAGGAGCGATAGGGGGTCCTTGACACCCACAGAGTGCCTGGGGGAGGGGGCCAAAGCCTCGGAGTTTAGGTGCCAACGAGGGGCAATTAAGGGGTCTGGAGTGCCCGTTTGGCTATGACAGCCCGGACACCCATGGTGCTAAAGCTGCTTTTGTTGTTCCTCAAAAGGGGCTTGACACAGGCCCTCTACGTGTTGGAGGTGGCTTCTGTAGCCAGCGTTTTCTAAGTGTAAGGAGATTGCAAACTTGCCTAAGGTGTTTGACGGTTTGATAATTGGGTAATAGGCCCTTGTTGCGTACCGGGTGCGTGGTAAAGCTGTGGTTAACAGCCTCTTAGATGACAATGGGAAAACTTTTTGATAACAGGTCGCATGAAAAGGGGACAGAAGTGATGTATGTTTTTCAGGGCCTTGGCCTTGTTATACGGAGAGAACTTTGGTTGTATTCAAGGCTTTTTTATTACAAGTTTGTTGGTAATTACTATAATTAATTTAGGTACACATACATACTGATGTCAGTCAGTTTTAAACCATTGCCAATATTATAAAATAGAAAAAATACAGTGACAGTTAGTAACACTGAAACGTTTACTGTTAGACGGTAAAAGGTATAACAATATAGTTCGTTAATTTAATTATTGCATTTGCACACAGAATTCACAGAACAATTATAAAAAAAAGTCTACTGCATGAGTCACACGGGTGTGGTATTAATTAAATTTCTTCAACTCCCATAAATGAGCTAGCTAACAGCACCATAAACATTCACCATTAGGTTCAATGCGTCGTTGATTTTTTCATCGTTTTTTGCCTCACAAACTTATATAAAGGAATACTTTTCGACCCCAATAAAGTTTGTGTAAGGCAGTGCTGGGGAAAACATCACTCACTTGTGGTATCAGTGGTACCTATAAAGAAATATAAATATAAATAACTGGTCATGTTTTGAGTTGACGTATACGAATTCGTAAGTTATTGCCATTAAGGAGAGGGGGGGGGGGGGGGGGGGGGGGGGTATATTATTTGTTGATCTGTAACATAGCCGCCCATAGGGTCCTATATTCCATCTCCCGTTTTATAATATTATAATTACAATATCGGCAAAAACAAATTTATTTATCAAGTAAGGGGAAGGAACAGGTTACAGTTTCACTTTTTTCTAACCAAAATAATAAACGTAAGTCAATAGCACAGGATTCAGTGTATTTATGTCGATTTCGCCCTAAAGGGGGGGGGGGGGGGGGTCAATTTTTATATCCCCCTCATATTTCCCGTATCTGCCTGGTTCATCTATAGTATATAACTCCCAAAAATAAAACTGTATCATGTCTATTGACTTTCATTTATTGCTTTGGTTAGAAAAACGTGCCTCTGTAACCTGCTGCTTTCCCTTAATGGATAATTTAACATATAAATTAATATGAATTTGTGACATGGCATTTGCACCAATTTTCCCCTTTCAGATTCCACATAGTTATGACAACGTTAAACGCATAATGGATAACTATATTTTTGTTCCCAAATCTTTCATACAATAACTATTCAATGAATAGTTATTTGAATATTTGGTTGTTTTTCGTATATTAACTAACTACAATCATTTATTGCCTCTAGTGCTGCTAATACCTTATTGTGACATCTCATCAATAACGATTGACGCTGGCTAATTGCGTCCAACTCCATCATCGCCCGACCGCCCGGTCGCGTATAGAAAACATTGTAACAATTTCTGCTTCTCTCTACAGCGTAATATTTCTCGGAAACTTGTTGCACAAGTCGCCTACTTACAACCTGACAGCGGGGGGTGTTATGGAGTGACGAGCGATCTTCTATTGTATATTGTCGGGCATCCCGTATATCGATTGGTCACCCGCAGTACTTTAGGCTTATAGATAGCTAGGAAGATGATAGCTACCGGTGTCTCTGTATACTGCACCACGCGGTGTATATTGCCAATGATCAGAGTAATTATATACAAGAATATTTCTACATGTTGCTTTGTCACTGGCCTCACCGCGGTGGTATACCAAAATTTGCGGTATTGGGGTGATGTAGTCACAGTAGGGTCTGTACCCCTACAGTGTTTATCGTGCAAGAGTATTTGTTTGTCATCAATGTTACTCTGCCTACTACTATAATAGTAGAGTGATAGTGATATAGAGTGATATGATATGATATGATAGCCTTGGAGATTTGATTGTTTTTGCCATATACAAAAGTCGTTGCTTTTCTAAAAGGTTCGGTTAATATTTTTATTCTTAAATTGTTACTTTTTCGCTCGAATAAACCCAAACAAAAATTAACCCATATAGGATTGCATTGATTTTACTTTTTTTCCCGGAGAAAATGTAAAATATAATATTTTGGTGGAATTTCGCATTTCTTAAATTTTATTACATATGTGTTGAAAGAGCATCGACGTAGAAAAGGTTTGCACGTAATTCGAACAAAATCCATTCACACTTAAAAGTTATTGCAACTTAAGTGTCTGCAAGGCGAACTCCAAAACGGAATTCAATATCCAATGTTGGTTTAGGTAGTTAAGCGGCTCTCTAGTTATGTAATAAATACTCGAGAACACTAAATTATTTAACATTGAGTAAGGCAACATCGAGAGTTGAAGAGTACGATAATTGAAATCGCTGTACCTTATGGAAGCATTATAGTAAAATACTACAGTTCAATTTATTTTTCCCCTATCGCTGTATGTTTTATTAATGAATTGAGCAACAAATATAAAGTAACAATTTAAGATTAAAATTACGTATTACATGAGAAAAAAGGTAGAACAATTTTTGTCAATATTATCTCGACCCTTAATTAACCTCGTTGTAGCTCTCGAGAATAGTGAAAAAAGTTCTACTTTTTTTTTCCCATGTATAGTTTTAATTCTAATCCCAATTCCATAGACCCACTCATAAGAAAATGTATATATAATATAGCATAATTATAAATAAGGTTATATATTTACGTTATATTCGTATTATATGGCCAATTTCGCTAATTCATACATAATGGAATAAACTATATTAATATAATTAGGCCCGCAACACGATAGAAGGTTAATAATAAGATTAGGAAATTGTTTATAGTTGGAAAACTATTCAGTGAAATCAGAGAAATTTAGAATCATAAACATTATTAAATATTTTTAGGCTTTTTGTAAACAACAGTTTTGTTTTTGCGAAAACAGCCGTAAAACAAAATCATATAAAATTATTTTTTGTATACAGCGGGGAAAATTTGTTGTAAAATATAAGTTCTTAAAGTAATGTTAATTAATTAATTAGTTACTCTACTATATACTAACTTAACTAATAAGATATATTATTATATTAAAAGGCCGGTATAGACTCTAAATATATAAAGTTATTCACCTAACAATGTTATTGCAATTCAACATAAATTTACTATAACAAATCCCTCCCTACCTTACCCAAAATATAAAACAATTATAGAAAACTTTGTATTACAAACAAAACCTATTGAAAAATAACAAGTATCTTTGTCTAACTACTTAATTCTATTATTATGACTTCTCAAATAACATATTATTTTTATATAATATATATCATATTAGTATATTAATTAAATCTTTCAGAAAGTATTATCTGGAACATTTTTACTATTTTGATATTCTTCATAGCCTGTTATTTTGGTGAACACTGTACACTTTAGCAATAAAGTGCATTGTTCCGAAATTTTTGACATATAAATATATTCGTTTTTTCAACGAAAAGATTTACCATATCTGGGAAATTAATTTATGTTATACACAGTTGTGAATATATACTGTAAACCATGTATATTTGTATATATAAATAACTGTATATATTGTATATAGGTTTATAAGATATATGCCTAAGTAACAAGCTGCAATGAAGCTGATAATAACATAATAAATTAACATTGCAAAATAAAACTACAAGATGCGTTGTGATGCATGCAAATAACATATTTACCAATATATTACATAATATAATATTATTGCACAGTCTGCGAAGAGAAAGAAAAAACAATATTAAAAGTTTGCGCTTAATATTCGCTTAAATGCAGTTACGAATGTCGACGGTAATTATGAATGATGCGTGCGAAGTTAATATAACATAAGATGTCGACGACGATTTTTTATCTGAGTCAGTGACACAGACAGCAAGTATACTGCAAAGTATTAGTATATGGGGGGAGTGCAGTTATTCCACGACAGTGCAACAATATGTGGCAAACAGTAAATGATTACAACAATCACCATTAAGGGGTGCATCGATCAAACATGGGATAGGGGTGACGAGGGTGAGTGTTGGGTGCTGGGGGGTGTTGGTATGCTGCCAACGTACCAGTCTGTCAGGGAGCTAGACAGTCCATTTAGAGACGTCGCTCCGCTGTTTATACCCGTGGTCACGTGATCGTGGGTGATGCCGTGTGATTGGCTGGCCATCGGCGCTGGCGGCACGTCCACGGGAGGAGGGGTCTTCATGTGGACTTGCGGGTGAAACTGAAAGTAAATGTAAAAGATAGATTAAAAACAATTTATTCAGCGAAACTATATTGATATATTTTAAAGTACTTCTTGATTTGTTATTGTTTAGTAATTAGGCCTATATAATATTCGGGTTTACGACAATTCGGAATCAGTTAAAATATTAAAATTCCAACCCATAAATATAAAAATTATGCTTAATTAATAATGCTTAATTAATGCTGATTATAATTATCGAAAATAACTTTAAATCAGTTTCCAAAATAATAATTATTTGATTATTATTTACACGACATCAATATAACTATTGAATTCGTATATTTTATATTGACAATATTTTATTTGTATATACTTACAACTTTCATGTGTTTCCTCAAGGAACTGGGGTGAGTGTAACTCTTATCGCAGCCCCTGACCCGACAGTTGTAAGGTTTATCCGAGGTGTGAACGTGCGAGTGTTTCTTCCTGTCGCTACTGTTTGCGAATCGCCTATCGCATCCATCGAACTCGCACTTAAACGGCTTCTCTCCTGCAAAACAAACGACAATAAAATATATAAATATATATATTACTCACATTTAAGTATACTCTTCTATAGATGTAACTTAATAAATATTGACTTTAAATTATGACTTTTAGAATAAGAATGTCCATTTTATTAATAATGAAACGCTAAAATAAACGGCGAAAAAGCGATAAGCGTGTTTTCAATAGAATCTTTATGTGTTTGTATTAAAATGTAAAACAATAATGCTCTTCGTTTGTGAGAACCGCTGTTATATTTCGAGGTATAGTTAATGTGTTTGTAAATGCGTTTGTCGTAATATGGGTATACTTTGTAATACAACGTATATAATCCGTTAACATTTTTTTTAGGGCGGAGGTCTCTAAACCATGAAAGTATTAAAGTTCCTAAGTTAACTCCAATTCTAAAGTGAAGAGTTTTAAAAGGTTTATAAATACCTATTGAGATGTGATGGAGTGGGTACAACCACGCCTTATCATTAAAACTATATAGTATATGGGGGAACCCACGCAAACACTTCTAGGGCCGTCGACGTGTAATCAAGACATTTAAATCTGTGTGTGAGGCCCCTTATGTTCAGCAACAAGCATCGGAACTCCAGCCCCTTTGTATGCGAGGCCTCTAAAAAACGGGGCCTAAGCCAACAATAACCACGGAAGAGTTGGATTATAACATCTACAGGTAAAGTTTACAATAGCGAAACTTCGTATACCTCGGAGCGTGAAATTCTTCGGTGCGAATGTTAACACTGCGGTTTAAAAGAGTTTGTCACCACGGGTGGTGGGGCAATAGAGCGAATATAACTGGAGGCGAGAGTAAGGGCCGCTCCGTAGAACCGACAAGGCGTAAGAGGCACATGGAATGGAAAGCAAACAATAGGGGCTAACAGCGGACTTTCGTTGTACCTGGATTATATACGGACTGTAGTCTAATGGGGGTTTACCAGGCGCTATAACTATATACTACACCCCTCAATTAGCAGAATGTTCTGGCTCGCTTTTGGCAGTTGTTCATAATGATTTTTTGCGAGTTTGCCCTAGGCTCTGTGTGACAATAAGAAAGGGGGGGGGGGGGGGGGGGGTAGACATTAGAATTTAGAAAGAGTGTTCCCAGCATTTGAGGTCAGGATACCATCGAAATGGATTGAGTTTTCGTAGAGTTTCACGACGGGACATTTGGCGTATTTACCTCGATGTGTGACTCAGCCAAACGACGGGACATCAGCACTCGCTGTTTGTCTGCAGGGGAGCACGCGCCTGTCGTTGTAAGGGGACCACAGTGGACCGTAAATGTAAACCCCAGGAACTCCTTAAGCACACATAGCTTTGTGTTTTATTCTATATGTTTGTACATTTGTCTTTGTCAATATCTGCGGCTTCGGTGACCATATTATAGTCTAAGGTCTCAATTTCATGTACAAATTAAATATAAAACTGTTATGATTTTAATTTTTCAAAAATATGATAATGATTCGACACTTTTTCCCATGTCAGGGCCGAGGTTAATGTGTTTTATGTAATAATATTTATCATTTAATTCAGAAGAAATACAAAGAAATGAACGTACCTTTTATTAAGATATTATTTACACGGAGTTTAGTCCCGCCTGCCACTGGGTTTTTTTTTACATAATGAGTAAATTATAAAAAGACAAGTCATAGGTTATTATTATCTTTATATACTTTGGTTCTTCTCAGCTGTCAAAAAGTTGACGAGTTTTGAGTTGTGCAAATACGGTGTAAAGAGGGGAAGACAGCTTCTCAATCTGAGCGACTATATTTTACTCAAATAAACCCACTTTATAGCCGCCCCAGGGCGTCACCCAATAGAGATTAAACGCGGAACTTGTGACACACTGAGTTTGTCGGATCAGATTTACTTTGCCGGCAGGTTTCCCAAAGAATCCCGTGTGCGGATGATTACTGTTAGTGTCCAACGCGCAGTGCGCCAAGAGACACTGAGTGCGTTTTATCAAACCGAAGATGTTCTCTATGCGCTAGTTTACGGAAAAGGTATTCTAGGGATTCAGAAATCGAACTATTCCGATTAGAAACTCATTTCTTATGGTAGGTCAACCTGCAACTGTTATAATTCCATCCCAAAGTACCATAAAAGTTTTACAAAACAAATTCTCTTCGACGGATAGCTTTGCTCCTATATACAAGTACCGAAATGCGGTGGAAACGTAAATATATAATATTTCTTCCCCTAAAATATAATTTATAGCTTATTATAACTTAGCGAGAGACGTTCCAATTGTTCCAATTATTGTGTTAAGGATTAGAAATATAAGACAAGTCATTTAGTCAAAGTCAAGAAATTTGAATTTTTTTTTAGATAACAAAATCTTCTTAAATTTTGCCGTTTGAAAGGTTTTCTTCTTTTACAGCACTGTTTTGTTTTCATATTTATATATATCATTTTATGCAATGTATATGTTATTTAATTATTTAGCATTTAGTTAAATAGCGGACTTTCAATTATGTTTTGCAAATATAATTTAAGAAAGGTGTTTTCTATTTTTTCAGGGACATGGTATGTGTGTACAAATTACCATACAAGGATGTTTTTATCGCCAATGTATTCTGCTGCGGTTATTTTGCGTTAAATTTCCACGACTTGTGACCAACACCACTCGCACTTCAGTTTATCAAAATACACTAAACTTCACACTTCTTGAGAACCCTTGCGGTGTGACGGACACATATTTGACAATTAAATTATTGTATTTCATGCAAATAACTGTTTTCCATCGTTCTTATAACAACAAAACGAATAAAGAAATATGCTCTGTGTGGTGCCTATTTATTTCTTTTGGGCAAAACACAATAACATGTGAACCACTCAACAAGACAAAACAACATATAAACCTCGTATTTATTAAATGAAGGTCAGGGAAACAATAGCACGTGTATATATTTTAATAAAAAAAAAACCACTTGAAATAAAATAATAAAATTTTCTGATTTTCGATTTCACAGATTCGAACTCTATAATCGTTTGATCCATTTTGTATAGAGAACATTGTACACTCTCTCGGGAGTGGGTGAGAGAATGGTGAGAGAATGGGGCTAGCAATCTTTAGCCTACTGGAGTACGGGTTGCTTGTACCACCCGCTGGGTGCCCAGTAAATGTGATTACAACTGAATCAGCTAATGTAGAATCAATACTAGCTATACCAAGCGGGTTAAACATTGTTAGTCCCCCCCCCCCCCCCCCCTCACCCCTTTCCCCCACCATGTAACACAAGGGTGGCTGCATTGTAAGCCAAGGGGACTAGCTCTGGACCAGATTGCAGGTTTTCCTGATTGAGAAATCTTTTATTCAGGTAAAATCCGCTCCAATGATTCCAGTGCATGCGCGGTGGTGGGTGCGTTCAGTACACCGTTAAATACCAGCCTAGCGCTCCAAAATCTCAAAGCCTAACTTATATTTACTAAGAGTTCCTGTTATAGAACAATTCGATCGTTGTGCCACGTCTTTCCTATAACTTTCAATCTCGAATATTGAGAGATTTGTTGGATGAAGACAGATGAACCGGATTACAGGCTAACATAAACGTGTGCGTCCGGTAAAGACTAATATATAAATAGGTCGCGGACAGCTTAACGGTCACACGCTAGGAGATTAACTTTGCAATAGAGGCCGACATTACTCATAATCACCCAATGAGAATAACTAACTGGTACGATGGGATAAATAAAATAATACATTTGTGGTGAGAATTGAAATTATAAAAAATGCTATCACACTTTAACTTTAAATTTTAATAATTGACATATCTGTGAGCAAACTAAGTTACGAGGCAGGGTCAGACTCAGAACAAAGCACAGCACTTTAAGTGAACCGTCGCAGTAAAACCGATTGAAAACTAGAGCAGAAAAATAAACCCAACAACACCGACGCACCACGGGTTAGTTACGAGCGTTTACTACGTAAATCGGGTTGAAGTAAAAACAGTGTAGTTTTTTGATTATGCAATAATTATTGCGTACGTTCTTTATACCTTATTCTACTTACTGTTAATAAACGATGCAGGGGATAGGGAGATTGTTGAGTGAGAGCAGTCAAATTTTAGGCGTTTTCTAAACACAAGTTGTGCTTGAACTGAAGTTGATAGATACATTAAACACAAAAACACACTCACAATAATAAACACAAACACACAATATTTCCTGACAAATATAATTCCTGGGGTAACATCAGCTAAACATTCCACTAAACGGAAAACACGTTTTGGAAGTATAAACATATTATTGTTTATGTTAAAAAATGGAGAGAGGAGAGGTGCGATATTAGAATCATAGGTTTACAGAGTGCTAAAGGCAGTGTGGATAGACCACCATGAAGAAATAGAGATGTGTGAAGTAACCAGCCAATAACTGGGAACTACCTATGGCTCAATTAGCTACAAAGGATAATAGGACGTAAATGTCAATCATACACCTATCAGTACATTCTGGTAGTGGCTAAAAGTGCCCACCCAGAGAGAACCACAACCAGCGGTGTGGTCTATAATTGGGATTGACTGTAGTCTAGTGAGTAAGTCAGATACGGGGTATTCCCTAATTAATTAATAATATCATGAGGTTCTGTTTTATTAATAACTTATGTTTTGGGAAGGGAAGGGGTGGGGTGATTTTGATTTATGTTTGGAAGTAGCGATGAAGTCAAATCAAATTAATATGGGACCTACCTAAGTCCTCAAATATTGAATATGGCACTATGAAAATAAACTGTGTGTCTACTTATCTAGAGCCGTGTAAATTGCCAGACAGCAGGGTAGTGAGATTTTAGTCCATATATTATATTCTTACAGGAGAGATAGAATGACACCTCCACACTTATGTTTACGGTAAATGGGTTAAGCGCCAGACTATAAAAGATATTCATTGATTCACACCACGTAACAACACCGAACTGTTTCAAATTCTGATACAGCAAGTAGAGTGGCTTCGCAAACGCCATCGCAAACGCAAACGAAAAGCAAGTCAGTAAAATATGAAAATTATAATAAAATTATAATCGAGTAAAATTCGACGTGTAAATATGATAGCGTGAAATTTCAACAAACCTCTGTCAAAAGGTAAGCCATTGATTGATAAATGGGTAAATTATTTGTTATAATTCGCACCATACGAGAGGGCAATAAATCACAACATAAATGGTTTACTGAGCGGTCAAATACAAGTTGGTAATTAGCGACTGATAGATAACTGAATGACAGATTGGTTTGAGCAGAAAACTGACACCGTAGTTGTGATAGAGAGATCGAGGCCAATTGTAGAGCAGGTAACACGTAAAAGGTAGACAGCTGATTGAAACACGTTACACAAATGACAAGGTCGTGTTTGAGGACACTGTGTTTAGTAATAATTCGAGGGAACACATGTTAGCGTGTTGGGGTCGGGTTGATTTGTTTGCCTAGGCTGCCAATAACCATATGATTTACCTGTCAATCATACGAAAAATATTGGGAGGATTTAGTTTTATTGGGGATTGGAGATTGTAATTTCAGGTACGGAGACTACAACTGGTGTTTGTGTGTGAGTGATTGGGGTACATCGGAGAAATACAGAGCAGGAGACCAAAGGTTGCGGGATTTCTGAAACCTCATGAAACAAAATGATCAAAATGTAATATTCGTGACGCAGTTTCAGGGCCAGGGAATACGTCATCAAGTTACACAATTCCGTGTCAACCTTTAGAAAGAAATGTGTAGCGACCAACCTTTGTAACTTTGATTTTAAGTAATATTCATATATTTTATTAATAAGAAGCCGCGCTTTATAAATGTTTTATCTTATGGCATGTTGCGAAAAACATCAAAATAATGAAAATGTGAAAATTATTCTTTGAATTTTTTAAATTTTATTGCATGTGTTGAAAGAGAAAATCAAATGTGAAGAAATTGCATGAAATTTTAAAAAAATCCATATTATGCCATTACAATTTTAGTGTCTGCACTCCATTAACCTAAAACATAATTATGAGTTGAAGAGTCTACTTTGTCATAAATATTCCAGAACACTATATTATTTTACATTTATAGTAAGGTAGCATCAGGAGTTGAAGAGTACAATAATTTGAATCGCAGCAGTGACTCGGAATGCAATATAGTAAAATACTGCAGTTCTATTTCTTTTATAAACACTAAATTATGCTCCTATCTCCTCCATTGTTTATTAAATAATTGCACCACAAAGAGTATCAATTAGAAATCAATATTCTCTCCACTCTTTTTTAAAGTAAGTAAATCTATTGTTTATAATAAAACTTTGTGTGTATATGATTTAAGATTAGCTACGACCTACGAAAGGGTATGCAATCTCAAAAATAAAAGCATATTTAGCAAATTAAATTAAAATTATCAATGCGTTTTATCCGGAAGGAAGGACTGGTGGTACACCTGAGTAGCTGATGGGTTTAAAATATTTCCCCCAAAATATTTTAGTATAATATTTTACTTGGCCGATGAAATAATAAAATTGAATTGTTGTGGGGTGGGTGACGGCGAATAAATATATATGGTATAGTATAATAAAATTCGCTTTCAAAATGGCATTATGCAACGGCTATTAAGCATTAATTAAATTAATTGATATTTTATACAATTTAAAGTCACGCTATGTCAAGTGGCAATGAACCTCAATAATGCATCTAAAACATAAAATATTGGTTGTCAAATTTGTTGAGGTACCCGTTATAACATTTTGTGGATAAACATTAGGAATAATACTTTGAAACGTGATTGTTTGTATACTACTGTGACTGTCACTGTAGCTGCTAGTAGAATACTCGATGATAATTAATTATTGTAACAACATAATTACAATTAATTAGTTATCATAACAATTGTGTTGCTCTGCCTATGGTTGTACCGCTGATGGTTAAAACTATTTTCAGTAATATTATTTAGTAACAGGAATAGCCAGAAGCAGAAATATCTTTAAAACAATCTTTATATTATTAAAATTAAAATAATATTCATGTTTGCGTAAACTAAAATAATTGAATGGATCATCAGTTTCGAGATGTTTCGACAGATAATTTAACATAATTTATTATAAAGTTATTTAACTCACCGGTGTGCGTGCGCTTGTGTATCTTGAGGTTCTCAGATCTAGCGAACACCTTCCCGCAACCGGGGAAGGGACACGGGAACGGGCGTTCCCCAGTGTGCACACGGATGTGGTTAACCAGTTTGTATTTGGCTTTAAATGGTCTACCGTTCCGCGGGCAGTTCTGCCAGTAACACGCGTGGTTTATCTGCTCCGGACCCCCAACGTGTTCCACCGTGATGTGCGTTACTATCTCATGCATTGTACTGAAAGACTTGGTGCAACACTTCTTAGGGTTTGCCTGGTCCTGATCTACCCAATAACAGTTCAATTCTTGTTTAATTGGCTGTCGCATGTAACGAAAGAACGCCCCGGGCGCGTGCATGCCCATCATGTTCATTGGGTGTTGTATATGATGGTGCGAGAAGGAGCCGCCCCCCGCGCTCTGGGCACCGCCCATCTGCGAGAATTGCCCGCCCCAGTCTGTGGTCAGACCGAAGCGGTTCTGGTCCCCCGGGTGGTGGTGATGGTGGTGGTGCAACGAGGGGAACAGCATGTGGTGCCCGGGTGGGGCGCCGCCCCCCATAGAGCCTGCACCGTCGTGGTGCTGCGACGGGTGGTGCAGCACGGTGGAGCCCGGGGGAGGGGCGCCAAACATCGCGGAGGAGGGATCCATACCCATGGAGCCCGCGAGCGGATCCCTACGCAAGAGGAAGTCCCGAGAAGCGTTTAAGTAACCTCCCATGTGCGTCGCGTAACCGTTATTAGTCTGCCCCGTGAATCCTTGTCCACCGCTTGTCACACCTGAATCCATGAGATGGTGGGGTGGGCTCATCTTCAAGGCGCTCAAGTGATGAGAAGTGTCCATAGAAAATGGGTTGATAGCCATAGTAGAAGATACCTCGTTACCGGATAAATCAGAAGCACTAATACCAAAAGAAGAAATGTTCTGGTTGTGAGGTGCCATAATCTTTCTAGCAAAAGGGTGATCCATTCTAAATGTGATGTCCACTGTCTTGCTGGCTTGCCTATAAGCCGTTACTGGTCAATTGGGTAGACGCGCGTTGATTGGTTTACAGCTGGGAGGCGGTGCCTTGTATTGGTGGCTGCCTGAGCGGTGATTGGCGGATTTGTTAGCGGGTGGTAGGCCGCCCACTGGTTGGTTACTACAACCGGACAAGGTGGATTGGTAATCTCAGCTCCCGGGATTATTTATTTCCTGCAGTGAAACACAAAATAGGAAGGGATAACGTTCGGTCTCCGAAAAGTAAAATGGTTAACGTCTAACGCGAAGGTGAATATTTTTAAATAACTGTCATAAATTTGCTGTTATATATATGACCTATGTACTGGAACACTATTTTATGGATACCTTGACCTCTGTGCTTCAACCCGCAGCTAGGGAATTTTGCAAATGGTCCAGGATTTGAAACATTAATTTCCCGGACTTATTTGTGCAAACCGTGGTATAAAAAAAACTTAATATTTATCCCATAGTGAGTCCAACATTTTTAATGATATTATTCCTTAGTTGATTTATATAAATGGACGATGAGCCTCAAATTAATCTTACAAAGTAATAAAAATACAAAATTAAGTTAAAATTACTAAATTGGAATCCGTTCAAAGACGTCAGCAATTCCCGTTACCTGGAATTGGAAATCCGAAACATCACTAATCCATACCGCGTTAGTACTATATATATACACCATAATAACCCTTAATATAACAACCATTTTTAGGGGTTCGGATCCCCCACCCCCCTAACTTTTTTCAAATTTCAATAAAATGCTACAAAATTTGGTATGATGATAGATCGACACCTTTTCTTACTGGTGGCCTGGCCGGATATTTCAATTTCTCAGAATTGAGTAAAAAAAACATTAGAATTATAAAGATTTACATAATAATAAACAAAAAGTCAATATATAACAAGTTACAGTTTTATTTTTGGGAGTAATCAGCTGTTATTTGCTTTGATTGTGCTCAGATTAAATAGCAAGCTTGTTGTATGGAAATAACTGAGAAATTGAAAAATCCGACCAGGCCACCAGTAAGAAAAGGTGTCGATCTATCATCATACCAAATTTTGCAGCATTTTATTGAAATTTGAAAAAAAATTAGGGGGGGGGGGGGGGGCTGATAAAAATGGTTGTTGTATGGTTTTATGGTGTATATATACTATATAGTAATTCAATAATTGTATATACTATGGATTAGAACTAGGCAATCTGTATAGGGTTACGGTTACACGACTGTGTTAATCATATAGCTCGGTTTGGTTCATTATAGTGTCGAGTGACATGACATATCTGTGGCCTTTACAATGAGATTTGTGAACTTCCTTAATGATAATATGACATCACCTCTATATATAGGCGAGATAAGCGTAAAATATATGACCAATTGAAAATTTTCATTAGAAAGTGCAAAATCTCCAACCTATAAAAGACTTCATACACGTAATTTGATTAGAATGTAGTAAAATAAAGGATTAGAATGAGTAGTTCGGATATGATTTGGTTATAGAGGTGAGAAACATGAATAATAATGGGCATGGATGGAGGGAAATTGCGGCACAAGTTGACGAGTGTTGGTGGGCTGGGAGAGAGTTTACGGTACAGAGAAATTGTAACGAGACGGTGGCCGGTTTCGTTGCGTGAGTTTACGACGATCGATCGCAGGCGGCCATCGCCACGTCCAGAACCCAATCCTGAATTCCTGTAGCGTGGTGTATGCTTAAATAAATACAAGGAGAAATCTGGTCTATAAGCAAACCTTAAATAACGATGGAAAATGGAACTTATTTAAAGTCAAAATCAGAAACAATCATCACGAAGTAATTTTAGATTTGAAAAGAAGAAGCAACTCGAACATATGCGTGGTCGAAGTACACACACGCTCATTCACTCATCCGTAATTGATGGTTTATTTACATTTGTTTGTAGTTGCGTGAACGGTGCGTATGTGTGCATGGCTCCAAGCGTTATTGAACCAAAGTGTATTTAAAGATTCCCGGTAGATGCCAATAGGTTATTATTGTAATTAACGGAAGTCCAGCCCTTTTGGGTGATTGACAGGGAAGACAACAAAAGATTGGTTACAATATATACGTTTTGATGCCAAAACTCCAGGATAAATTGACAAAAGTATTGTTTGTTTCATTTCAGTCAGACTCTATGAATGGCTATCCGGGTGAGTTTATCTATATAAACCCATAGTCAATCTCCACCTACTTACCGCGGTATTATTATATGTATGATATTTTCAATGTTGCATTTCCTCAATACGTTCATTTATAGTTCCTATCAACCTATATTATAAACTTTGGAAAATGTACAAGTCTACGATTAATCGCCCGTGAAAACAAATACGTTGTAAACAATAAAGGGAGAATGTGGGAGGTCGATTTATTTATACGGGGGTGATTTACTCGACCATATGCCGGTGATGTTATTGTAAGGGTTTTCGAGATGGGGTGTATGTGTGTGTGTGTGTGGGGGGGGGGGGGGGGGGGGGGGGGGTCTGTGGACTTGACGAATAACCGGCAAATCCCATCTCGGGAATTAATTTCTGTTCCAATGTTTTAGGTGCGTGGGGCGAGCCACCTAGTTGGCGAAGAATCTATGTTTAATGACACTATTAGGTGGATGGTTAAATAATAATTGTAAATAACTAACCCAAAACGCCTAACCTCCTAACCAAAACAATCTTATCCCAAACAACGCCCAACCTCTTAACCCAAACTATTCAATTAAATTCATTTATATTTAATCATTTAAAATGATATTCATTGTAAAAAACAACACCCAAGCTCCTAACCCAAACAACGCCCATCCCCTAAACCGAAACAACTGGTAAATATTGTATTTGGTGTGAAAATGGCACAATGTGCATGCATGACTTGATTATATAATACTACAGACTCAGTCAGTCAGTATCAGTATACTCGTGATTAATATATATATATTTCCAAATGTGTAATTATACATTTAATTCATTAATAATAATTCGTTTTTTAAAAATGACAGGCGGGTTTTACAATTATTTACAATTATTGTTGACCCTGACCCACCCCAAATAGTGGCAATACGCAATAGGCTTCGCCTACTATTAACGTGGCTATCCCTACGATTGAAACATTGGAACTAAGTTCGCACCCATTGGAACTAAATTCGCTTCCATTGGAACTAAATTCGCTTCCATTGGAACTAAATTCACTTCCATTGGAACTAAATTCGCTTCCATTGGAACTAAGTTCGTTTTGATATTCTGGGATTGGAACTAAGTTCGCCTCAATTGGAACTAAGTTCGCTTTGTAAAATTTATTTTGGAACTAAATTCGCAAATTGGAATTAAGTTCGCCTTTGAAAATGTGCGATTGGAACTAAGTTCGAGCTACCCCGCATGCCCGCGGTGTCCGGACAATTGCGACCCATGATTTTATTAAATTTGCTGGGTCGAAATTGTACGGGTAGCTCAGCTACATTTAAATTACTGTAGCTACATTTTAAAATAGCGACTACATTATTCGCAATGTTATATTCTGAAATGCTTTTTACATTAATTTTACTAATTGTATTATAATTACTGTAGCTACATGTAATTACAACAGCTACATTGGAACAAAAGGGAGCGGTTGGCCATACATTATTTGCCATTAGATATTCTGGAATGCTTAGAATTAAAATTAATTGTTTTGGCATAACCTACGTATATTGTTAACATTGTTCATGCATTATTTTTTAACTAGCTATTGATATAATATATTTGAAATCTATATAATGTTGTATAACCATTTATTTATGACCGGGTCGCAACTGTCCGGGTCGCAATTGTCCGGGTCGCAATTGTCCTATCTTCGGCGCCCACCCTCTCCGACGACCTCTGAGGTCCTCTCTCCCTCCCGCACCCGACGCACCACGAGCTAAATGGCTCTGTATGGCTCATTATTATATCTGTATCATAATCTCGACCTATCCATCCATATGTCAACTACACGCCTATAGTCGCCTCCTTAGCCCCCATATCACTAGGTAATAATTTATCTACAGTAGGCCTTCTTACTCCAGTATTTCATGTGTGCCGAACAATTGTGCATTTACAACGTATATTAATAATGTAAATACTTTAATTCAAACATGGCTTGGACCACACGCACCACTAAATTGACCAAATATTATATTTGCCTTCGATTTTCTGGTTGATTCGAACTGAACAGGGATAAACTTTGACTATTGCGCCACCAATAGCAGTACAGATCGGCCGACCATTAATCTCGGAGGGAATTAAAACATTAATCTTTGGAATTTGGAAACAAAAAATTATCAATAATTATTTCGTGCTATTTGAAGAATTCACTACCGAAATTCACGTAAAAAAACGATTTGACATTGATAAAAAATAGACCGCGCCACCCAGAATCCCAGAAAGTCAACAGCTTGTCAATCAAAATTGTCAGTTGGGACCCCCACAGAGCGCCAATCAATTACAGACTCAATCTGAGTTCTATAGCTGTTTTTGGCCTTATATAAACAAGCCAATGTTGAATGCTAAATCTTTTATAATTTATTGCTGAATTTCTATTCACGAGTATATGTATTGCCTAACTTTTATACCAATGTTGAAGTCTGTAACAAATTTAGATGTCTGTATTGTTAATGACACTTATTATATGCTGTCTTTCATTCATTTGCGTGTTTGGATCTGATATTTTGCCAAAATAGTATATGAATGTTCTCACTCCGTAAGGTTAGGCTATATGAGACATGGGAGGAAAATTGAAAGAAGAATGGAAAATTTAACCAGATTCTATAAAACTATCAAACGTTCAATGAACACAACATTCAAACTAAATTTGTGATTATGTGATCAACTAAAGGATTAAGTTCGGTGTTGGATACCAACTAGCGTCGTTAAATTACACAGCTGCACTGCGTAATAAATAAAAGAAGCTACCCAATGATGGCGCTGCGTTGAGGAGCTTCAAACTATATTGGTAAAACAAATGCCCTCTAGTGGAGATATTAAGAATTTGAGACGTATATCATAATTTACTACTGAATACCTCATTCTGGTGAATATAATTATATTTTACTTTCGGCGGTGACTGACAGACAGACATAGTAACAACTAACATAGTGATTGTTCAACCAGGAATTCATAGATAATTAAGGGTCGTACAGGTACTTTACACATAATAATTTTAAATCAAATATGATTACAATTTGTTGTATTGTTTTTTTTTTAACAATTAATGTTTGATTATGACTTATTTTATTGTTTGTTGGCCATGTTAGGACAACAACTAGTTGTGTTTGGAGTGGGAGAGAGTGGAGAAATTTCAATTGTCTACGGCTCTTTTTTGAAATAAATAATACTGACATCTGCCCTTCAAGCCTCCATAGCTCAGGGGTTAGAGCACTAGTCTAGTAAACTAGGGGTCGAGAGTTCGATTCTCTCTGGGGGCTGCTTTTTTTAACCTTATTAATAGTGCCTATTTTATTCTTCCTCTAGAGATGAAGTTTGATTTATCTCATATGTATGATAAACTTAAACAAAAAGAATTACGCACGCCGAAATGCTACGCATTATTATAAAAATAGAGGTTGATTAAATTAATTTTTTTGGTCAAAATATTAATCTAGTTATAATTTAGTTATTTTCATCAACAAAAATGAGACAATGAAAATAAAAGACGTAATAAAAAAAAATGATAAAAAACGTAATTACCGTAAAAAGCCTTCAGAGAGAATCGAACTCTCGACCCCTAGTTTACTAGACTAGTGCTCTAACCCCTGAGCTATGAAGGCGGGTGGTTTATTTGTCTGACTCACTGTTGTCAACGTTTTTGGGTGTTGTCACAAATTACATACCTAATCCAAATTTATATAATATTAAACGAACCTATTATTATTATTATAGGCGTAATATATTTTTTGGAATATAACGAGGAAACTAAGAAACGAACAGATTTTTTAACAAAAGATTGTAAATCCATATATAAGTCATATATTATATGAATCTTAAAAATTAAATATTTAAACATTAAATAGATTTGCGCTATAATATGTTATAGTTGATGTTAGGCCGCAGTATACGCTGCTTAGTTGTATATTGCTGTCACCGATAATTAAAGTATCGTTTCAACAATAGGTTTATAGTTAGCAATGTATATACAGATAGTGTGGAAAATTAAAGATCTACCTCGGCCAAAAGTCGTATAAAGTCACCTGCCGTAATAATACATCTGTTCTCAGATATTCAGTATTATTCAGTATACAGGAGATTCAGTATATTTCCTTTTCTGAATAGTAACTATCCCTAATAGTAAAAGCACGTCCCATTTCTTTACAAAGTGGTCCTAAAAATCCAGTGTTGAAATAAAAGACAATGCAATAATATAACGTGTATATTCCTGTATCAATATCTCAACGGCGGATGAGGTTTCCTTTTAAGAAAGAAAAGAACAATTCCAAAAAAGATTTGTAGACTTTTTCCGTTTGTATATACGACATTCGCAGTCAATGGCGCAAAATATAACCGCAAATACAAAATAAATTTAAGTGGGTTTGAAAAATTAAAGGGAAAGGAGCAGGTTACAGTGGCGGTGCTGTTTTCTAACCAAAACAATAAACTATACATTATTTCACTTGGGGTCAATTTGCGCTGAAGATCACTATTTTCACCTGTGGTCAATCTGCGGACATTTTCATGTGATTTCCCTTGGGATTTTCATTGCTATAGCGAAAATCGATGATATCATTAATTGAAAAAGTCCTTTTCAGTATCGCCAGGGTCGATGGAAGATTCGTGATTTGGTTTAGATCTTGTAGAATAGGTTAAGATAAATACTGTTCGAAAAACTGCCTAGGCTCGCTCGACCTAGTACAGTATAGTAGGTTACGAAATTGTTCAACCGAATCGGTAATTTACCTTTCACACTGCATGATAACCTGATCAATTATGATCTATACATGATCATACTCATAGCGTATGGATGATGACGAAGGAGTATATATATGATATGAGTGACTTAAAATGGGTCATTTAGTATGATTTTATTTCCAATTAAAAATGCGAACATTTGTTGACAATTTCTGGATGGAGGCCAAACCCTGTGTAATGTACATGGCATGTGGGGCCAAAACACGCAGACCGAGTTTAGAATGTTGGTTTACATGCGGCAAGGTTATCTACACGGCTTGTCTTACAGATATAAGAGCCAAACACCATTATTCTTTGAGCAACCTTTCGGATGTACCATATAATTTGCACGCAGCTTAGTTATTCAGCCCCCACGGGGGCTGGCCAATGCTTCCTGTACTGGTACGCTGGCCCACGAGGCCCTAGGGGCGTGAAGTACCGGCGCCCCTACCGACTCCGCCATTGTTAACGTGTAGACCCAGAACCCCTGGAGCTACACCGGCTACGCCTTGTCTGACACCAACTAGAGCAAGAAATTAGTAGACAAAGGATGACCCGTGTTACTGCAAACAGCGAAACGCAGTATGTAGCTTGTTAAACAGAACGACAACCTGTTGAGTCTGCTCCTTGCTTCTGCTATATGGTAAGCGCCGGCGCATTTTATCTAAAAGATCAGTCCCTACTAATTTACAAGTTTTTTTCAGGTAAGGTAATACCGGAATACTGTAATACCAGTATAGGTTTTCACAAAAAACGCAGATTTCAGGTTAGAATCTAACCAAAACAATAAACTAATTATAGATCTGTACATAGGAAATAAGACATTAAAATAAAAGCTATAAAACACTTAACTAGGAGAAATTACAAAAATATGAATTCTTCTTCATATATAAATTTTCAATTACATTTCGACCGTAAAGTGAATTCTGGTATTCTTCACATGAGCGAAAGAATGTTTCAACTCATGTCGTTTGTTCGTATTGTATACCAGCTAAATGGAGAATTAATTATTAGACAAAAGATGATGCTGAGGTTTAATAATTTAATTAATTATACAAAAGCAATAGCACAGCCCACAACGTAATAAAATTGTCTGCATTGTGTGTGGGCGGGAGGATAAATTATGTTAGAGAATGGAACGGAACAGGGTTAACTTACAAAGATAAAAATATGAGGCATATAAAGTGTAAATAGCATAAACAACTCAATAATACATAGTTATTAAATTAAGACGTATTGAGGGTGTCTCCACTTAGCGAATCAATATTATTATTTAAATCGCGAAGTTCCTGCAGGCAGATTAATCCATGGCTTTTAACGATTTTTAGGACAGGATGAAGGGCGGATGGGGATGAGATTAAATAAACATAAAGTATGTTATAGAAAGTAATCTAACCCCGAAGCAAGGGAGCAGGATGTCTGGTTGATGAGGACACACGACTTACTATTTGCAAACAATATATATACCAGTACCGGTACACTATACAAGTCACGGTTCAATCAACAATCTAAATTACATTCTTCATTAAAATCTGGTTGCGTGATTCATTGATGAATATTAATTAGGACAGTAAGTAGTCTAGGAGGTTAAGTTCACTACCAAATGGGTGGTGGTGTGGTAGTTGGATTCTGGGCCCCGTATACATGTGTACAATACACATGGATTTAGAACTTGGTTAACCTGTAAATGTTTTTAGTAGCATTCTTAGTTTCCAGGTTGTGATAGTAGTTTTATATGTAAACGGATCAATGAATGCCGAGAAAACGCAGAGAAGAATCAAAAGATGATGGGGCCCTTTGCTCATCGAATCGCTTTTATTTGGTTGTGAGTAACAAAAATCTAATACAAAAAACTTACAAAGCTGGTCCTAATAATAGTAAACCGGTATATAAGTGCTGGTAGTGTTAGTTTCGTGTTTCTACATAAGGATATTTCATACAAAGTAATTAAACATAACATACCTGATGGGTGGATCAGATGCAGCTGGGTTGATCTTTCCTTCCTGGGTTATTTGCGACAGATACACTTAGGGCGGTCCACTGTAAACTCGCTACCGACTGACAATCAAAACAATTTCACACTGACAAACTGACAACTGCGTGTTAGTAACGCTAAAATTCTCACTGCGAATCTTCGTAGGGATACCCAGTGAGTGTTTCAAGCCCAATGAACCATCAACTACACAGCAAGATGTTTTTAAATCATCAGTGAATCGCCTGGGCGTATCCGCTGAGCCCAGCAGCCCTTGATAAAACCACCAACGTAGAGCCCATACGGGATCCTCATTGGCTAACCATCGGGTGCCTAACCTAGTTTTACAGCCAATGTCGTTTTACATGAGTCGCCTACGGTTCTTGGCTAAATGGCTGACAGTGAGAACTTGCTGACTGTCTATCTGCCTGCCATTTAGTTTGAGGTCTCAGATGGAGTTGGAATTAGTACAGGAATTAGTGGGTTTAGGTTTTGAGTGGCGTAACAGGCATTATTAGCCACTGGCTATCGGTGTAAAGTGGATGGTAAGTTAGGAACTATTTGTTTTTCTATACAGGATACATATGTTAGGGTGGATGGGGCTCAGTCAAATTGTTGAATAAACAAATAAAAACTATATAATTATTTCGGTGTCAAAATTTTCATAAAATATTGAAAGGTAGAAACCATAAACAACT
>JAUCBJ010003475.1:0-17832 GCA_032718475.1 Nemertoderma westbladi | reverse complement strand
ATTTTTAAATTTCTATTCCTCCGCCATTTGTTAACGGATTTCTCCAATTTATTGTTGGAAACCTAGTTACATAATAGACCCAGACGAAATGTATTAGGCAGATTTTTTCAGTTAGTCATAAAAATTTTGAAAAAGATAAACTAACTTTCATTATATTTGATTAAAACCCAGTGACTCGCGACTTAGCGTTTTTTGTAAAAATGAAATATTTTCTGTGTTGTCTGCTAGAGGGCGTCAAAAAATAATTTTGTCGAACGTGTTCATTGCCTGGACTGCTTAACATAGTAAATTTGAAACATTTTAAAAATCCCCCCCCCCCCCCCCTTATTAACTTGATTACTTTAAGTAACTGAATAAATTAAATATACATACAGGTTCAGGAGATGTAGCCTATTACCCCGCAATACGCGTTGCTTAGCAATCCAACAACCCAATGGATGACACCAAATTCCAACCACCTGTCAATTCCTATTACTTCGTCAATTACTATGGTAAACGGTGTTTCTTCATGGCGTAATCCATTTAATGGGATCCTATTTGCTAAATGTATTAATTACCATCTGCTCTGTGATGGTAGCTTATGGTGCATTATTTTTAATTGTTCTATGTGTATTATTTGACTTCATTTATTTATGACGGTCCATTCTATAACATTCCTAAAATCTATTTATTTACTGTTCCTATTTTATCAATGTCTAATTTATATCAAAGGTATAATTTTCTGTATAGGCATGTAATAGCAGTGTAGAGCAGTCAGACACCCTCCGTAAATCCACTGATAATTGTGTAATTATTACATTAAATTAGTTACCGGTAAGTAGGCCTACACTAAGTTTACAATAAAGGCAACCATAACCAGCAACCATGTCCACTTTTTGGGCAAAATTGATAAGTCCATAGATTCAGAAGAATTAATCTCTAAGATTCAGTGTTTCGAAAAGTCGCTTAAACCCAGGGTTTATTTTGTGACATTGTTGTTTTATTTTAAAACTAGGCCATCTCAAAAACTTGAAGCCATGAACAAAATTAAAAAATGTTTAAAAAATTGATGTTAAATTTGAAGTTAAAATTTCGCTGAGTTTCAAACTAGAAAAACATATTTCACAAAATTTGTAAAAGTTGACATTGTAAATCATCACGGTTGCATCTGTCAGTTATATAGTAGTTATTTATTACCACCAGAGTTGTTAAGTTCCTGTTTATAGGGTCTTTTTTTAGACACGGGGGGGGGGGGGGGGGGGCTCTTGACTGAACGCAAATTCAATGAATTTTGATTGCGTTGAATAAAGCCCCCCCCCCCCCCCCCCCCCCCCAATCTGGTTTTTTAAACAATATTTTGTTCTTAGAACATAAGGATATTTTTACTATATTCACTTACTTATCTACAATTATTCATGCGCACAAGGAGAACCGTAAATATTTATTTCCTATAAAATTATTTAGTATAAAGTACTATTTTTCCAATTACTACTTAGTAACGACGCCTATTTTTCAATCGTAGCTTAGAATATTTTTTCAATCCTTATACTCATAATGTTTAGTTAGTCTCTTGATTCTTTATTTATCTCGCTACGCTCGGTAAATAAAATATATCGAGTAAGTGAAAATAATGTTCTACTTCTACATATTTATCACAGTACAGTAATGTATTCTATTGCTTTATGGTAGTTTTGTAACAGCTTTTATTATTACAAGTGTAAAAACATCGAATAAATTAGCAGGACATTGGGTATAGGCTAATATAATTTGCAGGGATGGCATAACGTAACAAAAAAAAATGTTAAACGAAACAAAAAAAACAATTTAATAAGTGTTTCGTTTCGTTAAATTTTTCGTTTCGATAAATTAAAAAGTAATTAATCATTACAATAGAAATTTAATAATATTATATTAATGATAATAGGCCTACTAATGATATTCTCAATAATTGTTGTATTGTAAACAGAGTAAATTATTATTTCATTCAATAAAGCAACCTTTTTGCCCACCAATTCCGGCATCATTGCAATGTAACAGCCTAGCTGTAATGAGGCAGTAAGGCAATACTGTAAATTAATAAACTATACATAATAGAGCAACAACTGGTATACCTGGCATTTCACCTGGCGGGACGTTACATATGTTACCAGTATAATGTATGAAACTCAAAAGGAAACATACTGCAAAATGTTGGGGGAGTCAACACCTTAAATTGATAGAATTATAATGTTATCATTTTTAAACTATATTGTATTGATACTAACTACATTATACTGTACTAATACAATATCATGGTCGTGGAACCATGGAGCCCATTTTGGCACTTAGAAGGATATTTGAAGAATTATCAAAAAAGAAAGACAGGCATCTGGCTGTTATCTTTGTTGACTTCTTCAAGGCCTTTGATTCAGTCTCTCGCTCACGTATGTTCAGCATACTTTCATTATATGGGATTCCTGATGAAATTATTGCAGCAATCAGATCAGTATACGATGGTTCGACAACATTTGTGTCTACTGTTGACGGTGACACAGAACCATTTGAAGTGTTATGGGGCGTCCTCCAAGGAGACACACTTGCACCATTCTTGTTCATTATTGTGGTTGACTATGTTCTACGCATGTCCTTAGATCATCATAATGATGATGGGGTGATGATAACTCCACCTACTGGCTCCAGAAGTCGAGGAAATCCTGCCAAGTACCTAACTGATCTAGACTTTGCTGATGACTTAGGAGTACTCTCAGAATCATTAGAGGGAGCCCAACGGCTCCCCCAAGCTTGACACTAGAACAAAATCGCCTCCGCTTTGCAGGACATTGCTTTCGCCGTGAGGACCAGCCAGTGCATAATCTTGTACTTTGGCAGCCTCATGGAGTGAATAAGCATGGTGGACAGCCAATGACTTTCTTGAGACGCATCTTAAAGGACACTGGCCTTAAAGATGCGGATGATCTAGCAAATGTCATGGGTGATAGGGAGTTGTGGTGGTGCAATTTTGTTGACAAGCCGGCACAGCATTCTTAAAAATGCAGCTGCAATGCAGCATGCCGATCCTAGTAGTAGTAGTAATACAATATCATGGTGTTGGTATGGGGGGCTGTTATATTTCAAACTTTTATTTCATAGAATCAAAAATTTTAGAAGAAAACGAAACGAATCGAAACGAAAAACGAATTTAAAATCAATGAAACGAAACGGATTTGTAAAAACGAAACGAAATTTTTGAAAACGAAACGAAATTTAAATTTCTTTCGTTTCGTTATGCTATCCCTGATAATTTGTAGTCGTGTTTTATAAAATGGTATAAAGCTAAATAGTACCAAACAATGCTGACCTAGAACTATATAACTAAAGCTAATCCTAAAGTGGTCGAACAATGTTCTCGATTATTTAACGTGTCATTTATTTTTCTCGATTATTTAACGTGTCATTTATTGTTATAAATATTTTATTATTATTAAAAAAACATTTAATTTTCCGGCTATAAATCATTACGGGGTCAACTTGAATCATACAGTACTAAAGTCAGTACTGTTGTAGCAACTCAACAGTATCAGTGATATAGGCATTACTGATAGCAGCACATCTGAGTGGTTTGGGGCGCCTCTATGTCTGGGTCTGTCGATGTGGCAAAACATTCAAAATTTGACGATTTATAGACCATGAGATAGATTTCCATATGCGCCTGTGGTAAAAGACGGGATTCTAAATTTATTAATTTCTGGATGTTCTCGATATTCGATTTCCATATGACTGTAGGAAAACACTCATTTTATAGCTAAAAACAATTACCAATTGATGCAAAGGATCATATTAGAGAGGCCGGTTATTCGAACCAAAACGATAAAAGATCAATTTTCCAATGGGTTACAGAAGCGGTCTTTTCTAACCAAAACAATAAACGGTCACATTACTAAATGAGGAAAAGGAGCGGTAACTGGCATTTCTTAGCCAAAACCATAAACAATAACATTATAAATTAAGGGAAATGAGCAGGTTACAGAGGTGGGCTTTTATAACCAAAACAATAAACGGTCACTTTACCAAATGAGGGAAATCATCAGGTTACAGCGCCAGGCTTTTCTATCCAAAACAATAAACAGTCACTTTACCAAATGAGGGAAAGGAGCACGTTACAGAGGCGGGATTTTCTAACCAAAACAATTAACGGTCACTTTATCAAGGGAAAGGAGCAGGTTACATCTGGCGGTATTTTCTAACCAAAACAATAAACGATTACTTTTACAAATTGATGGAAAGGATCAGGTTACAGAGGCAGGCTTTTCTAACCAAAACAACAAACGGTCACTTTACCAAATGAGGGAAAGGAGCAGGTTAATGAGGCGGGCTTTTCTAACCAAAATAATAAAAAATCACTTTACCAATTGAGGGAAAGGAGCAGGTTACATAGACGGTCTTTTCTAACCAAAACAATAAACGATAACATTACCAATTGAGGGAAAGTTGCAGGTCACAGAGGCAGGCTTTTCTAACCAAAACCATAAACGGTCACTTTATCGAGGGATAGGATAAGAGCAGGTTACAATAAACGATTACTTTTACCTAATAAGGGAAAGGAGCAGGTTACAGAAGAGGGCTTTTCTAACCGAAACAATACGATCACTTTAACAATTAAGATGATTTTATGTACTGTATAATTCTTTCTAACGCATAGGCTTTATACCTACAATTACAGCAATACTGCAAAATACTGCTCTACTGTGGGGCGAGCCACGAAGTGAGTGAGCCTTAGCGTAGTGGTACCATTAATCAACCTGTCGTTCTGTCGCGTTCAATTTTAAACGTTAATAACTCGGCCAATCTTTGATGAAATCTATCCAAACTTGGTACACATGTTGTTTGGCAAAAGTTTAGAAATTTTCCAAGTAGAATTTCCGTGTGGCCTTCGAGAAGCTAAGATAATAGCAGTTAATTAGTTAATTAAGTTGATTACGGTAAAAACACCATTTTCAACCTGCCTTTTAAAGGAAATTAATTGTTTTACAGTATAAGATTTAAATAATTATAATTAAAAATTATACAGATGTAATCCACATACGCCATTCTATTATAGTTTTTAATTAGTTCAAGTGATTTGCTTTAATAATTGTGTCTTTAATTGATCTAAAGTAATTAAAACGGCAAAAAAATTGATTCTCATTAAATACTGCTCATTTATTGGTTAACATCCAAGTTGGCTCGGTGCTGGTACATAGGATAGGAAGGATGTTTGGTGTGTGTAGAACAGCCAGTGCTCTTCAATGGGAATGCGAATGTAAGTAATGCGAATGTGTACAGGCCGGTAGACAGATTGGCCATAGCTAGCTAACGAGATGGAAATCTGAATTCCCTACTATTCAGTCTATTATTGTGTTATTGTGTGTTAGACAGATCTCATTTAATAAATGTCAGTCAATAACATTTTACCACTGCAGAAGGCTTATTTATATCCATACTTGTTTTTTCCTCATAAATATTGGGCTTATTATTTTTTGATGGGATTTCTTTGTAGTTGAATTGTCTAAGTTTTTACACTGAGGCATTAACAGAGGGTACTGGTATTAAATTAATTATTTGAATATCATTACTGCATCGACTGCATTTAGTACTGCGTTCTGCATTGATTATATTCCTATAAACCATTCCTGGTTTCGCATATTGCACGTATCCATAGTTATAAAGATTGCCAGTCTGCGTTTAGGAAATATATTTAAATACAAAACAGGACGAGCGCAACGACGCTTATAATAATTAAGACGAGTACGGCGTTGATTATATTCCTATACACCACCTGGCTTTGCATATTGAACGTGCGATTGGAAATAAGTTCGTTCTACCCTTCCGTGGGTGGTAGATGTCTCGGTTATGTATTGGTGGTTGGGAAGGGTGGGGGGGGGGGGGGGGTGGTGAGATTAAAAGGGGTGAACACGTACTGTCCCCCTTTCTTGGATTGATTGGTGGTGTGGGTAAATTTCTCAATACCTGATTTTATGATACAGTCGCTCAATTTTAATTTGTATCTCATAACTGGGCCTCGTGCTGCGCGAAGGCCCCACGAACGTGTATATACTGATTGTGCTTTGGCAGCCTCTTGGAGTGAATAAGCATGGTGGACAGCCCATGACTTACTTGAGCCTCATGGAGTGAATAAGCATGGTGGACAGCCCATGACTTTTCTGGAGACGCATCTTAAAGGACACTGGCCTTGAAGATGCGGATGATCTAGCAAATGTCATGGGTGATAGGGAGTTGTGGCGGCGCAATTTTGTCGACAAGCCGGCACAGCATTCTTAAACATGCAGCTGGGGGGGGGGGGGGGGGCAGAATTCATGCGTTAGTAGACATGGATCTTTGCGCGATTTCGCGCTTATTGTTTAAACTTAAAATCAAATTTCTGTGTCACCCAAGCAAAATACGTAAATAGTATCATGCTAAACTACAGGTAGAGCTTCGTTAGATCCTGTGGTCCTCCAGCATGCGATATTGGATTATTCGTTGTTAGATTCTGCGTAATACGGTAGTTTTATTGAGTAGTTTTACAGCTGATTACCAACAAAAATTCAACTGTGACAAGTGTTACAGTACAGTATTGACACTGGTTTATTGTTTTGGTTATAATAACATGTCATTACTGTAACCTGCTCATTTCCTTTAACGACACTATGACAACGCAGTATCTAATGATGTGCAGGACTTAAAAGGCGACAAAGCCTAACGACGCAGGATCTGGCGACCTAAGGACCTGTTATAACGCCATAAAGATCTCTATTTAGTAACCCGTGGTAGAGATCACTATGAATGGCGTGGAAACTAAACTACATATGGACGGTGTTATGGAAAAGGGTGTTATCCCACATTTTCTCGAAATTGAGTTTTTGGTATCATTCGATAGAGGAAAGTGTAATCTACCTAATTTATGAGATCCTATTGCCCAATAATACGAAGAAATGCCTTAAAAATACAAGAAAGTTAAGCCACAGTTCGGATTTGCGATTAGTCAAAGAGTGTTAAACCACAAATAATATTGCAAAAAAGATTTAATCCACATAATAATTGTGTGGCTTGACATCTTATTTTGACATCATTTTGCAAGTAAAACACCTTTTGACAATTTAACGTTTTGCCAAATATGAAGTTTTCCAAAAGTGTTAACCCACATTTTGATCAATATTTCGGAGATAATGGTATATTCTAGAAAACTAACATGAAAAATACTTCAATTTCCATAAATGTTTTCTTATAAAAAACCAACAGTATCTGGATAATACAACGATCACACAGGATGTTAAAAAGTTTGACATCGATTATCTCAAATTGAACTTTTGTGGCATAACACCCTCTTGCTTAACACCGTCCACCTATACTGTACGTGTTCAAAATAGTTTCATGCTTATATATGCATGCATATATTTTCAAGTATTTACTACGGTAATAGGATCTAAAATGACTGCGGAGTACAGTTGTTGTAGTAGGCCTACTGTAGTATCGGAATCAGAATAGGAATTGTTTAATTGGCTACAGTACAAAACGAAAGTAAAACTAAAGTAAATAAACATTACCGGTACATCATACTGTCATAAGGAAAGTAAATCTAAATTAAACATTATTACTGGTAGTACATACAATACAGACAAGAATGCCGTGATTGTATATCATGGCCTCGGTACTGTAGTAATCTTCTGGACTTCCAGACCAGGTTCCAGAATAGGTTGTAGCGCTGTGCTGTCTACCTGTAAGTACTGGTACCACTACCGGCTCTGGTAACCACATGATCCATCTGTACTGCACAATGCTGAATACCGGTACATCTGACATGGCATTATAGGTTTGCGCTTTTCGGTTATTTTATCCCTGGCTTATTTTCTCCCTTATTGCACTCGTCAATTTAAGTGGATCAAGGACACTACAGGACTGGCACACTGAATATCCAGACCCCGCTAGCGGGGTCCATTAGTTGCAGAATTCCAGTACGCAGTACTGCTGTCTGGCTGTACAACTGTGTAATCAACCCAATTACTTACAGCGTTCGTAACAATGTGAACACAACTTTAACCTACCTCTACAAATCCAGATGAAATCGGCAATAAACATTGACTTTTATAATTATCTTCTATACTCTATCTTTACTTAAACTGCATGTCCATATTTACAAACTTTTGTATCTAGAACTATCTGTATCTTGAATAAACTGTCTTGAATATTATAATTTGTCTGGCTTGCTTCATATTGTATATTGGTATATATTATAAATATTATTATAATCATTAGCTTGTAATTATTTATTTTTAATTACCGTATTTACTTGAATTAACACCCTGTATCGAATAAGCTCCCCCTCGAATAAATGCCCCCCACCCCCTAATAGGAATCGGAGTAACTATGGAAGCAATATATACAGATATAGTAAAATCCTACAGTTCAATATATTTTGTTTAACAAAAAAAGTACCACTTTAAGAATAAAATTGCGCGTACTGTATCACATGGGAAAAATACATAGAACATTTTTATTTTCAATATTTTCTTGACCCTTTATTAACCTCGTTCGCACACGGTAAATAAAATGCCTCGAAAATTAATAGTGAAAACATTTTCAACTTTTTTCCCATGTAATAAATAATTATTGTGTTTTATCTGTGTTTATCTGCGTTGAATATAATTAATATATTGATAATTAGTTTCGCTGGAGTTAATTTCGCTGCAGCTTCGCTGGCAATGGGACCTAAAGCTCTTTGGAACCTAACGCTCTTTGGGACGTAACGCGACTTTACCTCTTTGTTTTGTACAGGTCACAATGAGCGTTATGTATATGTACCATTGCTATTTAAAGGAGCAGATTAGTAAAGGAGCAAGTTACAGAGGCGTGACGGGGGATTCAAAACAATTCACGAAAGTTAACACCTGTAACAAGATTATGAAGGTCTTTATAATTGGGTCTTTGTTTTGTAATCACCCCGCAGTGTCCGCGAATTATACATTGTAAAAAAATATTTAAAAAAAATTTTATTATAAAAAAAAATATTATTGAAATTAATTTCCGAAATTAACATCCCGAAATTAATTTGTGGACGTCCATTAATTAGTTATTTCATTACGATTCTGATTGGTTGATAGATTAATTTCGGGACGTCCATAAATTAATTTCGGGACGTCCATAAATTAATTTTGGGACGTCCATAAGTAAATTTCGGGATGTCCATAAGTTAATTTCGGGACGTCCATATAGTTAATTTCGGGACGTCCATAAATTAATTTCGGGATGTCCATAAATTAATTTCGGGACGTTCAGATTATTATACATACTCCTCCCTTAACGAAGCCCCATTCAACTCCTTTTATAAGACTGTGTACTCTATCAATGCCTCAGTGGGCGGACTCCAGTACTGCAAGGCTCAGCGCCGGGTAAGTTAACAATCTGTCAATCATAAAAATGAAAGCGAGCCGACATTTAGTCAGATCCACCAAATGAATGGCCAAGGAGACAGACTGTCTGGATTGAGCTGACTCGAGTTAAATCGCTTCGCCAAAACGACCAAGTAGCCCATAGGAATACACTACATTTTTTTTGGCGATTTTGGTCATTTTGGCCGCCAAAACGACCAAGTTAATGTTTATTGGGATTGGGACTGTATGTACTTTTTTTAAAATCAGTGGATTTATATTTATGTATTTAATATTTATTATTTAGTAATGTTTAAAAAGGTTTAACATAACTACAGGCTGCAGCGGGTCAGCCTAAACACCCAACTACACCCAACCACACCCAACTTTCACCAACTACTGTACACCCAACTATACCACCCAACTACACCAAACTTCCACCCAACTCTGCAATATCTGCTATGTAGTATAGCAGTCCTTGAAGTGGATACTTGACCGAACGTAATCAGGATCGAATGTAACATAGTTATTACGTATCGAACGTCAACGTAACCGCAATTATGTTACATTGGATCCTATAACTATGTTGCATTCGATCTACAAATTACTAAGCCCGAATGTAACATTGCCATTTACAGATTTAAAGGAGCAGGTTACAGAGGCGTGTTGGAGGAACCAAAACAATAAACGAAAGTTAACAAATGTTACAAGATTATGCAGGTTACTTTTATTTAAAGGCTGAAAGGAGCAGGTTACAGAGGCGTGTTGGGGGAACCAAAACAATAAACGAAAGTTAACACATGTTACAAGATTATGCAGGTTACTTAATTGGGTCTTGGGTCTTTGTTTTGTACTCACCAAACTGTTTCTTCATGTAAATAAACGATGCATTTCATCGGTTAACTCCTGAAATCAAAACAAAACAAAACACAACTGAAATAAATGTATGTTACATTCGAGCTTAGTAATTTGTAGATCGAATGTAACATAGTTATAGGATCCAATGTAACATAATTGAGGTTACGTTCGATTCATAAAAACTATGTTACATTCGATACTGATTACGTTCGGTCTGTCACCCAATTTAAGTTGCTTTTAAATAGCAGAATAGAATATAGAACTACCGGTGCAAAACTACCTACCGGTAACTGTGATCTAAATGCTAAATCTAATGATAAGATGATGATAACTCTATATACACTGCGGTTCACAGTACTGCTAATTCTGTGTTTGCGTAACATTTATACGAATGCAGTATCCGAGTTCGCGACACCTTATAATGTTATTAATTCCTTAAATGATTCATCACATTTCCAAGAAAAAGTGCATTCCCAGGGCACCATTAACTATCCATCTGATGCGGAGCTCTACAGCTCGCCACCCCCGTGGCTAGCCCCGTGCCGTGATCTCGTTCACGATATATCCATAATAGCTGGTAACTTCACATGGTGCGTTCTAACAAACTCCAACCCCATACAATTCTGCAACAAATGCGTTAACTACTACAACGTATTTAAAACCATCTACAAATCTATACAATCCAACACGGACTGCCTAAACTTTATAAACACAGCCGATCGAATAAACCCAATGGATCAATCCGTTTCGTTTATAAATGACCTTTGGACGAAATCTGCTTGCGATAACTGTTTTACGGTACTCGAAAACGGGACAGACATAAGTAATATGACCCAGGATCTTTACGACGCTCACAACAAGACTTCAAACTGTTTCAAATTCTTCTCTTTGTCCACCTCCACATGGCGCTGCGTCCAAGGAGTAAACTGCTCGGTGTGCGATGCTTGTAGACGAGAGTATCGCCGGTTTAGTGGGGTCTACACAGCTCGCACGCAACAGATTGGCTCAGAGAACGAACTATGTCTCGATATATTTGATGTAATGAACCGTACTCGTCGCGAATGGTCATACAAGTACAACTGTAAGTTCGTCTCCAGCTACTCGCCTACCGTGATATGCGTCTGTGTTTCTGTTCTTATCGTCCCTATTGTTTTTTATCTCTCATTCTTTATTTACGGACGTTACGTCCCCGGTTACTTCGATTTGTTCAACGGCCCCGATTTCAACCCCACAGCTGGAAGACAACCATCGGGTTCAAATAGTTGCCGACGATTAAAGAGAACAGATAGTATCGGTAATAGCGGTAACAATCAAAGCGGTATTAATTAGATTTTATTTTATTTATTAATTTTATTTTTTTGTATTATAATGGCAGTAATATACAGCTTAAACTTTAATTTTCATGGAGAAAATTAATTGTTGGAAGAAATTGAAAACATTGGATTTACAATTAGCCCCCAAAGCCCTCAAAACTACAATAAAACGTTAAAACTGTGTCACACATATGCGCACGCACTTCCAACAATTTTTAATTAATAAGTGAATATACTTGAATAATTAATATGTTGCTTTTGCGGTTACTTTTATATTGTGTTATTATAAATTCGTTATCTCAATGGTATTGGTGAAAAATATCGCGATTAAAAAATATCGAGAATAAAAATATCGCAAGATAAAAAATATCGAAAATATCGAGAGTAAAAATATCGAAAATATGGAGAGTAAAAATATGTAGAGTAAAAAATATCGTGAGTAAAAATATCGAGAGTAAAAATATCGAAAATATGGAGAGTAAAAATATCGATAGTAAAAATATCGAGAGTAAAAAATATCGAGAGTAAAAATATCGAGAGTGAAAAATATCGAGAGTAAAAAATATTGTGAGTAAAAATAACGAGAGTAAAAATTAACGAGAGTAAAAATATCTAGAGTAAAAATATCGAGAGTAAAAATATCGAGAGTAAAAATAACGAGGGTAAAAATATCGAGAGTAAAAATAACGAGAGTAAAAATGTCGAGAGTAAAAATATCGAGAGTAAAAATATCGAGAGTAAAAATATCGAGAGTAAAAATATCGAGGGTAAAAATATCGAGAGTAAAAATATCGAGAGTAAAAATATCGAGCGAGGGTAAAAATATCGAGAGTAAAAATAACGAGAGTAAAAATATCGAGAGTAAAAAATATCGAGAGTAAAAATATCGAGAGTAAAAATATCGAGAGTAAAAATATCGAGAGTAAAAAATATTGTGAGTAAAAATAACGAGAGTAAAAATGTCGAGAGTAAAAATATCGAGAGTAAAAATATCGAGAGTAAAAATATCGAGAGTAAAAATAACGAGGGTAAAAATATCGAGAGTAAAAATAACGAGAGTAAAAATGTCGAGAGTAAAAATATCGAGAGTAAAAATATCGAGAGTAAAAATATCGAGAGTAAAAATATCGAGAGTAAAAATATCGAGAGTAAAAATATCGAGAGTAAAAATATAGAGAGTAAAAATATAGAGAGTAAAAATATCGAGAGTAAAAATATCGAGAGTAAAAATATCGAGAGTAAAAATATCGAGAGTAAAAATATCGAGCGAGGGTAAAAATATCGAGAGTAAAAATAACGAGAGTAAAAATATCGAGAGTAAAAAATATCGAGAGTAAAAATATCGAGAGTAAAAATATCGAGAGTAAAAATATCGAGAGTAAAAATATCGAGAGTAAAAATATCGAGAGTAAAAATATTGAGAGTAAAAATATCGAGAGTAAAAAATATTGAGAGTAAAAATATCGAGAGTAAAAATATCGAGATTAAAAATATCGAGAGTAAAAATATCGAGAGTAAAAATAACGAGGGTAAAAATAACGAGAGTAAAAATATTGTGAACATTTTATTTAGATGGCACAATATTGTAGTCGTAGTGCATGGGGTACAACAGTGCAAGTGCAAATAAATGACATTAATACAATACACCTTGGGTACCCATTTACCAGATTTGTTATACTAGCTAATTTTTGCTATTTTTTTAGAAATATTATAGAAGATGTGTTAGCTATCAATTTTGATAAATATTTTTGTTCTAGAACACATTTTTTTGTTCTAGAACATTTTAGGAAAAAACTATCATACAACCCTGATTTAAAAAAATACTTTCTATATTTTACTCTCGATATTTTTGAACTCACGATATCATCGATATTTTTCGACACGCGATGCCTTTATTTTTCTGCTGATGTTTTTCATGTCTCGATATTTTTCAATGTAACCATCTCAATAGCATATTGTATGTAGTTTATTTATGCATTAGTCTACCTGAATTAGTATAGGTCCCTCTCCCTACTGCTAATCGTCTGAGGTATTTCATTTCATTTAGTATTTTGGTCAGGATAGGTTTGAAGAAGGCTGTCACGACTTTGTTTGTATTTTAGGTATCCAACCCATACGACCGATGATCGCATACATTCCGATGCAAACATTTAGCAAAAAATAAACCCCGACTCTATTTTAATCGTGCGATAATTCCAATTTTAAATATTTATAGGAATGTGTATTTATTTAAATTAATATTATATGTTTTAGTTTGTATATTTATCTCAGTTTAATGTACAACAGGCGAGGACAATTATATTTATATGAGAATCCTCCACCACCTATCTACCTCCTCCTAAATTTGTGGGCCTGAATTTTAATTTTTGTTTACATTGTTCTTTTCGGGGAATCTCATTGATCTCGATTGCTGCAAAGCTATGCAATAAGATTATATTAAATCGCATCAGGGATCCCATTGAGAGACTGCTCCGTGGAAATCAGAATGGGTTTCGTAAAGGTCGTGGGACTATGTAGCCCATTTTGGCACTTAGAAGGATAATTGAAGAGTTATCAAAAAAGAAGGACAGGCATCTGGCTGTTATCTTTGTTGACTTATTCAAGGCCTTTGATTCAGTCTCTCGCTCACGTATGTTCAGCATACTTTCATTATATGGGATTCCTGATGAAATTTTTGCAGCAATCAGATCAGTATACGATGGTTCGACAACATTTGTGTCTACTGTTGACGGTGACACAGAACCATTTGAAGTGTTATGGGGCGTCCTCCAAGGAGACACACTTGCACCATTATTGTGGTTGACTATGTTCTACGCATGTCCTTAGATCATCATAATGATGATGGGGTGATGATAACTCCACCTACTGGCTCCAGAAGTCGAGGAAATCCTGCCAAGTACCTAACTGATCTAGACTTTGCTGATGACTTAGGAGTACTCTCAGAAACATTAGAGGGAGCCCAACGGCTCCTCAGCTCATTAGAACATGCTGCTTCTAGTGTTGGTCTTTTTATTAACTCCAGAAAGACCAAAATTTTGACAGTTAACTTTGAAAGTCCTCAGCAAGTCTCTGATCGGATGAGCATAAGCTCAAAGGATGGTATGCTTGAGCATGTGGACGACTTCTGTTACCTGGGATCATGGATCCGGAAGTCAGGTGAGGACCTTCGAATACGTAAGGGAAAGGCATGGGCAGCCTTGAATAGGCTTTCCAGGATTTGGAAGTCACCGAGAATTCATCGGAAACTTAAGGTCCGATTATTTAGAGCAGCAGTAGTTCCAGTACTCCTCTACGGGAGTCCATGCTGGGCTCTAACTGCTGAGGACACCAAATCTCTGGATGGCACATTCACAAGAATGCTACGCCGGGTTCATTGTGTCAAGTACAATGCACACATCTCCAACCAGACACTATATAACATTGGAGGTGTCTCATTGGTTCCCCCAAGCTTGACACTAGAACAAAATCGCCTCCGCTTTGCAGGACATTGCTTTCGCCGTGAGTACCAGCCAGTGCATAATCTTGTACTTTGGCAGCCTCATGGAGTGAATAAGCATGATGGACAGCCCATGACTTTCTTGAGACGCATCTTAAAGGACACTGGCCTTGAAGATGCGGATGATCTAGCAAATGTCATGGATGATAGGGAGTTGTGGCGGTGCAATTTTGTTGACAAGCCGGCACAGCATTCTTAAAAATGCACCTGCAATGCAGCATGCCGATCCTACAGTTGTGTTCTCAATTAAAGTCCATTCTTCAATCTGTTCAATCTGTTCAATTTCCTCAATCTGTAAAACTCTTTCATGGCACCGCAAGTTTCTAGCCTACTGAGTGATTGACAGACGGTCGTGGTTGGCTCCACAAAGTAAAGCTGTTTGTTGATTTGAATGAGTAGATTAATGCAGGGATCAGATAAATTATGGGGCACTTGCAAGCCAATAAAGTAAATGTATTTTAGTAAGCATTATTTACAGTATATTACAAATTAAATGTTTACTAACTGATTACATTTAACATGGTATAGCAAATAAATGTACTATTTAAAAATAAAAACGTTTAAAATATCTAAAGCGGCTAAAGCGATAACGAACGGTTTTTCTAAACATAAACTATCTAAGGGACATGCAGCACATTAAATATTGTATATAAGAGATTGCATTATAATGATCTAATGATTATGATTATATTTATTCATTCCTTGTTGTGTTATTTGCATGCTTTTATTTGTATATTTAAATTAAATAATTGAATAATAATTAACATAACTATATTTAATTATAAACAATTATTTATTGAAAAATTATTTATACAGAACGATACATTCTACCAAGCATTTTTCCAGGGGTTTATTCGTTTATTGTAATATTTAATGCAGGGAATAGTGCGGTTAGCCAAGTAAAATAATCTACAGTACATTGTATAGACTGCAACTGGAAAGGAGGAATTTAACTACAGTATTCTACAGTACACTCTGCAATTCAGTAGAACACCACACACACACCAACTGTATTGTTACAGTGCCTGTCAATCAATCTAAGGCTTTGCTGGATCCCATTAGTAGCCTGGCCTATAGTTGTTTGATGCAGCCGCCATGCTCTTTGAGAGCTTAGTCTACCCGCCTAGCCGCCCTGCTCTTTATTCCCCTTCCCCTGCCCTACACTGCCCTACTAACCCATGGCATCTCTGCACAGAGGGATACTTCGGCTCTACATTTTCAATCTGTTAAATCTGATCAATCTAGACAGAAAGTCTGGATTGAAGAAGTTGAACGTAGGTTCAATTTCATCAATCTAACTATTATTTTTCTACGAGAGTAGATTGATTCGGATTGATGCAGATTGAAGAATGGATTTTAATTGTGAACAAGACTGTAGTAGCTAGTTTACATTGTTCAGCTGCAAGGGTCCCAGATAGGGCACTTTTAGCCGACTTTTGACAATAAAAACGCATCCCACTCCCTGGGAATTTCGACACTAGCAGCATATGATTACTGTCAAAAATACAACAAAATACAGTTACTGTAACCTGTTCTATTGACTTTAGTTTATTGTTTTGGTTAGAATAACGTGCATCTGTAACCTAAATTGAGAATTTGATATTGAGACGGGCTATTAATTCACCGCGATTTGCGTCCAGTTCCCCCCCCCCCCGATTACTACTAATACGTTGCTATTCATAGATAAATAAAATGTTCTAGATCTAGAATATTGTTTATTTATTAAATATAATATTTGGCCTCCATAGAATGCAATAAGTATTTATATCAGGTGAAAAATAGCTCTTAGAAACAAATGTTTTATACGGCAGAAAAAGCGAGATACGTGATCCTAGGTGAAAGTAGACATTGGCGGACAACATGGAATGCTATATAGAGAGAGATATATAGATCTCTATATAGCATTCCATGCGGACAAGCATCCAACACACTCCGACAGCTTCAAACAAACACAATTCTAACCTACGGAGATTTAGTACTGTTTGATTGGTGTTCGGACACTTCCCCCCGGCCCAAGTAGGACACTTTCCCCCCGGACACTCCCCCCCCCAGACACTCCCCCCCCGGACACTTCCCCCCCGACTGTTCTTAACTTCGCACATTCGTATTTTTCATTTTGTAAGGTAAACTGACCGCTTGTATCCAGGCAAGTTGTATCAAATTTTCCTTTCGTAGCTCAGAAAGTGATCTTTTGCATCCCGATTTTACATTTTATATCCAAGTTTTATTTATGGGTTTTATCAATGCAATTACATCGTATTGTTTGCTATTCTTTAAACAATTAATTAGATGACCTATAAATTCCATCCCCCGAATGATTTGTTTTTACCGACTGTTTTTATTAACTATAGAATTATAATAATTAATTGTTTTAATTATAGGTATTATTATTATGTAATAGTATTCTTCAAATTGTAGCAGTTGGGGATGAATATTATTGTTGCAATCAAAATTATACCTCTCCAGGGTAAAATCGACATGCGTCGACCTGTATTCTGTGTTCAGCATTACATATTGATATACATATTACTATACATACTATATAGATATTATACACACTACATATTAAATTTCCTGGTTACTTGCAATATTTTTAATAGGATTTTGTTGAATTATATAATATTGTAGATAATTTATATATTAAATTGGTTAACATTCAATACAGCTCCTACTTTAGGCTTAGTCAATTCATTATCTGATGATACAAACATGAATTAATTATTTCAAGTACTTTTGTACTTGGGGGGGGGGTCTCCCTTTTGTACTTGGGGGGGGGGGGGGGGGTCTCCCTTTTGTACTTGGG